>JAOBAY020077858.1:0-19117 GCA_025331085.2 Zoanthus sociatus
ATTTGGGCCTAGAGAACTTAAACATTTAAAAACGAACATTAACTTATGAATAAAGCTACAAGCATTAATAGATTTCCAACCTAATTGATTAAGTAATCCTTTAAGGTCTAAGTTATTTTCTTTTAAAATAGTTTTGGCGGCCCTCTTCTGTAGGCCCTCCAGTCTATGATATTTGGATTTTGGTAAATTCGTATTCCAAATAAAGTCAGAGTAATCTAATTTAGGCAAAATCATAGTAGAGAAAACCTTTTCACAAGCATATACTGTGAAATAAATTTTTTTCTAATCCTACTAAACGTAGCAAGCTGACTTGAAACTTTGTTTTTAAGTCTAGTAAAGTGCTCATTAAAAGACCGCATTTGATCTAAATAGATACCTAAATACTTATAAAAAGGCTTATGATTAAGAATTTGATCTCCTAAATAATGTCTCTCACAGTATCAAATGGTTTAATTGGGCTGTTAATATTAATTTTATATTTTATTTTTAACCAAATAGATTTTAGTAATGTGCTTGATAGTTTCCCCAAAAGGACCAGTTCTATAACTTCTGTGGTTTATATGCAATGATGTACAGTTGGGCAGATCTTTCAATAAAGTACCCCAGCAACTACATTTTTTACATTTTTTTTCCTCATTAAAATTACTTATTCAGCAAGGAATATTTTAAAATATTATTATGAATTATTCATTGTTTGTGATAACAAAGAGATCTATGAATAATTAAGTACACCCCTCTACAAAAATTTTTCTTTTCTTTAATAATTCTAGTGTGGAGGAATACATTTCCAAAGGTAAAGATTCCAATATTGTTTATCCAGATCCAAATAAGATTTACACGAAGAGAAAACTTGCAAAACAACAAGCAGTTGATGGCCATGCTGCCATCTCATTGCCTTCTAGTTCAGGTGTTGCAGCAGTTCCAGTTATTATATATCCAGATGCTTGGGCACTTCATTGAGAAATCTGCCGAACTTCACTCGAGCAGAGATAGATGACCACATAAGAGATAGTGGTAAACGTTTTGGAAGTGGAAATCGGCACTCTGTGCCAACAAGCTGGAGGAAAGGCAAAACTTTTCGTGATATTGAGTACTTAAAACAAATAAAAACTTTTAGTGATAAAGAGTATTTTAATTTTTGCTGCAAATGTCACCACTCATTTAGAAAAAATGAGGAACCACATTCATTAAAGCTGACTTTGTCCATTGCTAGGGGAAGGTAGTTCATTCAGTTTGCAGTTGTGTAGCAGGAAAAACTGGGTATTGTAATCATTCACTGGCATTAAAGGGGCACCTTCAACCATGAAGCATTGCGCGCCTTTGTTGTTGTTATCATCCGGGGTCTCTGGAAACTCGTTTGAGTGTCAACTGACATGTGCTTTGTCCTTTGAGTGCAAAAACTAGAAAATGGATGACAGCACTGGAATTTCTGAAAGTTTTGCAAATGATGAAGAGAATACGAGAGAAATTCCTGTAAATTGCTACGGATCCCCCATAGCTTCTGAAGCTCTTTTAAACAATGGAAATCTAGTAGAAATTTCTAAAGAACCTCAGAGAGTGGTAAGTTTTTGTAAAAGCCTACGCTTCGGCGAAATGATTTCATTTCGATTCTTCTAAGTTCTATCAAATTCAAAGTCGAGCTTTAGTCTTTATGAATGTAAACCATATTTTTAAATGTTTTATCATCTCGTTATTATTAGACCTGCCAATGCAAAACTACTTGCTCGAGGAAAACAGGCCGATATCGCGGTTGCAGTTGCCGCGATGCTGGAATAAGGTGCTCTGTTTCTTGCACATGCGGTAGCACAGCGAAGCCTTGCAAGAATAATAAGGAAATAACCATTGCATCGAACTTTCATCGCCCATAGAGTGCGTTCGAGAGTCACCAGCGAGATCTAGAAAAGGAGAGGGAACGTGTCCAGGTAATACTTTGTTTGCTTATTAATTTAGTTATTCTGACAAGAAATAGTAGAAACAAACACGAACTTACCTGTAAGTGTAATTGATGATTTTCTCAATCCACTCGCTGATTTTCCATTGACATTTGTACTTCAAAATGAGTAACACTGCCATGTTAGATGATCTTTATAATTATAAATCATGACTCTGTAGACAATTTTAGTTCGTACGGAGTGGGCGCAATGGTAACACAGTGCAGCTGAGATTTAGGCTAGGTTTGACATCTTTCTTATATTCAAAGGGATGCTGGTGTGATTTCTAGATACGTCACCACAAAAGTTTAAACCGGGAGTTTTCGATTAAAAACTGTTTTTACATAAAACTTAAACAAATTTAGTCAAAAAAGCAGCAAATAGCATTCTGTTCGAACCAACTGGGCTACATTAAATGGATTTCGTAATAGGGAATTACATCTCTTGACCCAAAAGGGTTAGGAGCGTGGCTTATTAGTTATTACAAAAAACACCTCCAGCTTAAAAGAGCTGGAAATTCTGAAGTGTAAATTTTGTGTAATACAAAACACAGGACTATCCACCTGCGCCCAGTTGTTCAAAAGCCGATTATCACTAAGCCAGGGTTAAACGTTTAACCCGTGGTCTTCTTTCCTACTATATACATCAGGGCCCAGTTGTTCAAAAGCTGATTAGTGCTAGCTAACTAAACTTGCTAAATCCTTTACGAGCCTAGTGGCCCATATGCATGGATGAGAGTCTTAGATTCTCCCTAGACGGGACACTAATCCATAGCTGGTTAGCTCCCAATAAATGCTGGTACTCATTTACCTACCCCGGAAAGATGGAAAGCTAAGTTGTCTTAGACGGAAAAAAGGTCAAACAAATATTTGATTCCCAGAAACTGTCGGGATCGAACTGGGAACCTTGGGGTTGGAAAGCAGAGATCTTACCAGCTGCGCCAACTACGTGCTAACTCAGGGTTAAATATGTAACCCATGGTTTTGATTCCAAGCTAACCGAAACTGGTTTGAATTGTAAAATTTGGGATTAACAATTAAGTTTTTTCTTGAATAAATCTCAGCAGTATGTTATAAGAACTGTAATATTTTCCTCAGAGAAGCAAATGGTGTTGTAATAAGTTCTGCTTAACCCAGTGCTAAATTTAATCCACCTTTGAACAACCCTATCCATGAGATTAAACAAGAGGGCCTTTCCCTGGGTAGGGGTTTTGACATTTTCCCGTTAGACATGGCCGCAGTTTTGGAAGACCGATAGAAGCTGGACTTTAAAGCAGGTACCCCATCGAAAGGCAATTGACATTCAGAGGGTGCCTAGATATACGGGAGAACGTCAAGTTCCCCTAGGTCTGTTCTGCGTCCCCTATCCTGAGGTTTAACAATAATAGGTACATTAATACACTTCTAATTAGCCCTTGATGTAGATAAGTGGTTTGTGTTTATTTAAAATGTGTATATGGTGAACAGCAATTTTTTTTCACTTCCGTCTAATTTTGTCTTAAAGTCAAAACCACGCCCACTGAAAAAAAATGTGCATATGCTCCTAAGGGCACGAAAGAATCCTGACATGACATCAGAACGAGACGGGTACGGCTTGATGTGCAGCAAATTGTTTGCAAAATTGAAAAAGTATCCGATAATTCTTGGTATGCGAGGCAAAAAAACATATTTCTGTCGCCCGTCCACCTCCACGCGCTCTTCTCTTTTAAACTCCATTTGAAGTATTATTATATCATCATCTTTAAAATTGGCATAAGACCAAATGAGGCAAAGAATAATTATTAACAACTTATCTTGTATAACTAGTTTTGTTTTTAACTATTCTCAAATAGTCTCCATAGACTGACCCTGTAGTGCTAAAAGGAATCCAAAATAAAGCTTTAAAACATGGTTTACACGTCTGTATATGGTCTTATGAACTCCAATGTGGAACTTTTGGTGGCAGTGTCGGCACTTATCATTATTGTGGCGGTAGTTATTTGGAGTGTTTGGAGACAGAATTCTAACCTCCCTCCAGGTCCTTGGGGACCACCCTTGATAGGTAAGGCAGACTCAACATACTTTAACAGAGGTGGGAAATAACTTATTGATTTGATTGAGTAACAAAAAATATAAAAAATTGTTAAAGATGACGCATTGAATCCCATCGCCAACAATAGTTCTAAAATAATAATAATAATAATAATAATAATAATAATAATAATAATAATGCGTTTTATTTAACAATCTTGAGTGAAAAAATACAATGGCAATTATTTCATAATCTTTATTTCATACAAAGAACAGCAAATTACATTAGAGACCTAATTAGCTACTTATCTAATTTTTATATAAGAAGGTATGTTTTTTATTGAATAAAGATCTGTCGACTGACGAACCTCAGAGTTAGAGAGAATCGATGCATCACCTCAATTATATATACTAACAGATTAATTGATGCATATCGTTTTTTACTTGATAAAGGCGTTACCTAACATCGAAATGTCCTTCAATTTTTAACCTCCTGAAAATTGGAAAAAAATATTTATTTTTTTACATTTTACAGTATTTACAAACTTTCTTGCGTTGAATTTCTTTTTCGTATAAAAACAATGGCCAGAAAAATAGTATAGAAAAAAACATGAAAAGTAACATGGAAAAGTATCCGAGAACGCAAACATCTGCAAAGCATATTGTGATATCTACGCAACAATGTACATAGTCCTATGTTTATTTTATACACACATTCTCTTGTGAAATCATATATCAGTCTGCCACATTGAACAATCAGAAGATTGTTCTAAGTTGTGTGACTAAAAGTTACAATTTGGTGTTGTGGAAAACAAAATAGATGTAGTCATGAAAACATTGATACTGATTATAAAATTATACTGATTATAAATTTGCTAGCTTGATTTTCAACTGACAGTTTGCCAATGATTTATTGTCTGTATTAACCGATGTGATTATTTTTTGTAGAATTATATATAGATAAGTTGAAAATAACCCTATCTCGCAATGCTATAGAATCTTTAACAACATCCTGGATCCAAACTGCTGCTATCCGGATCACCCCAGGCAAAATTTAATCAGTTCTTCCTCATCCCATTTCCAACATTTCCTAAAAATGTTGTCACAATCTATTTGAGGTTTCGGACTGGAGTCCTTCGTCGGATTGAATGCCGTTTTTGAGTTATGTTGCTAACAAACAAACCCACAAACAAACAAACAAACAAACACTAACCCTGCCAAAAATATCACCTCCTTGGTGGAGGTAATTAGTAGTAGGTGGAAGATTGTGATGATTACTTGACTATCTATTCATAAAACTATATTTATTTCAGAAATTGTTCAATGGTTGTCCATTATTTTTTTACTAACCGGAGTTTTGAGACATACATTGAAAAGATTAAATAACCCGTTTTGTTCTTTGGAGGAAAGTACTGATTAGTTTAATTTCTTGTCATCTAGGTGCTCTCTTCCATTTTGGTTCAGATCCATATCTTGACTTCACCAGGATGGCCGATAAGTATGGACAAGTTTATAGCATGTGGTTGGGATCAAGACTAGTAGTTGTGCTTAACGGTGCCAAAACAATCAGAGCCGTCCTTCAGAAACGATCTGTTATCGTAGCTGGTCGTCCGTCTTTTCACACCTTCAAGATCCTAAGTGGTCACAACAGCGGGCTTGTGTTTTCTGATTACTCCCGCAGATGGGCAATTGTAAAAAAAGTCTGTGAAACCGCAATTCATAGATATGTAACTACCCCAGATCTCCTTGACAGCAAATTGGGAGAAGAGTGTCATCGTCTTTTGAATTTTTTTAAGGAACAAAGAGGGAAACCGTTTAACCCGTGTTACATCTTGCGAGTGGCCGTAGCGAACGTCATTTTGAAAGTTATTTTTGATACAACTTTCAATTATGATCATAAAGAACTCAGAGAAATTTTAGAGACCTCTGATGCGTTCCGTGACAGTCTGGGTCCTGGTAAAGCTATCGACTTTCTGCCATGGTTCCGGTTCTTCCCCTCCAAAGACCTAACAAAGCTTAATTTACTGTACGGAAAGTTAATGCGTCTCATCAACAAACTTTTCATTGAAAACAGAGCCACTTACAATGAAGAGAAGATCCGCAATCTTGCTGACAGTCTCGAAAAAGCAATTAAAATGGAAACAAAGAAAAGCTTAGAAAACGGTACTGTGTTAGAGTTCGATGAATCAGTGAGTCTTTGGTCCCTCTTTGACATGTTCGGGGCTGGGTTTGACTCCACTGCAGTAATGTTATTATGGTCCATTGGGTATTTGGTCAAGTACAAACATGTTCAATACGCTATCCAAGCAGAAATCGATTCCGTTATCGGAAACGAGCGTGTGACAATGACAAACGTTAAACAGCTCCATTTCCTTCGAGCCACTGTCTATGAATTACTCAGGATCACAAGTATTGCTACAATGAGTATTCCACATAGCGCAACTGCTGATACCGTTATTGCAGGCTACTCTATTCCAAAAGGAACAGTCATTTTGCCAAACTTGTGGTCCGCCTCGCATGATCCAAACGAATGGAAAAATCCGGAAGTTTTCGATCCTCAACGATTCCTTGACGACCAAGGACATGTCGTTCCCGTAAACTCCAATCCAAATTTTATTGTATTTTCGGTGGGTCAGCGTAAGTGCCCAGGCAGCGAGTTAGCTGTATTGGAAATGTCCATGTTCCTTGCGACACTGTTGCAGAGTTGTAGATTCACCCAAGAGGGTCTCGAATCTAAGTACCAAGGCATTGAGCTAACGCCCATAGCAGGTATCACAAACAAACCACGTACATTCTACATTAATGTAGAAGTGAGAAAAGAAGATGAACGGAGCAAACGCTGTAAGGCATAGAGTAACTTGGACCCGAACTTCTCAGTTTAGTGTTATTTGAGATTTTCTTTGTGGAATATCTCGAACTATTTCTATTTCGTTTATTATTCAGAAATGAGATTGAATCAATAGTTTACTTTATACCAGACAGGCATGTAGTGTACTCAATGATCTGTCAAAAAATATAAAACAGGAAGTAAACGTAGTTCAGTTGCGAAGCTTTTTTGATGTTTAACTAATAAATCCAGCAAATGTCGAGTTATCGCTTGGTAGATTTAGTTCTGAGAAACAATGTTGTCAGTGATCATTCGCTGTTTTGCCAAAGACCTCATACCAAAATCTGTCGCATTTTGGTGTTTGGAGAAGATGGTATTTTGTCTTATCAATCTTACGATAGATGCGTTTTATCTTTGCTTGAAAGTACTTATTGTATACTGTATGTACGATGTAGTTACTCTTGTATATAGCTTTATAGTTATACAGTATTTAAGAAATAAAACATGTTTTCCGTGCCCTCATAGAGTAATAAAAACCGAGGCAAACGTTTGGAAGAATTTCTGAACAGATCTGTTCACCAGGATAGGAAGGCAAGGATAACATGTTTTATTTCTTTTGTAAAATTATTTTTCGTTGTAATAAAGAGAAAGATGATATACCAAGCGCACTTCAATTTCATTCCATGAAACTGTAAATTTTCAAAACTTGGAGGCAACTAACCATATTGCTCATGTCATTTTCGTACTTCATGGCGCTATGAAAACACACTTGTAGACCAATCAAAACGCTCGTACTATCCAAATTATTCTATAAAGTTATATAGTTAAATTCCTTCAATAATTTTTGCCATTGCCTGATTCAGCAATTAAGGTCTTCTTTTAAACATCTCTACAGTTATAGTTATAGCTATAGTTATAGGTATAGTTATAGTTATAAGCTTGAGCTGTTTTCTTTTTACATTTAATCTGAAATTCAGTAGCCTTCCTTTTGCTAGATATTTGTGACATTGCTAAGCTATCTGCCATTAATGCTTTAGCTTGTAACTAGGTAATAAAAGTGTAAAACGTTTTCTTCAACAGGCAAATTTTAATATATATAATTCCAAACGTTTCGCCGGGTAAGGCTTCGTCAGTGAAATTGGTCGACTATAGTATATTGGTACAGGTTTTAAAGATAATGATAGTTTGAAATTATATATATTAAAATTTTCTTGTTGAAGAAAACTTGTTTACCAGGCATGGCAACACATACACCTACATGTTATCGTACAGCGAAGAAAATGGTTCGCAACATGAGCAATATTGGTTTTCTACGGACTTGCAAAGGGGAAAAGTTAGCGCCCAATGGTCTACGAGCAACTAATATTATTATCTTTAAAACCTGTACCAATTTAATATACTTTAATCAACCAATTTCACTGACGAAGCCTTAGCCGGCGAAACGTTTGGAATTATATGTATTAAAATTTGCCTCTTGAAGAAAACTTTTTTTATACTTTTTTTACATTGTTTACCAGGCATGGCAACATATACACCTACATTGTAACTAGGTACTTCTCGAATACTCTTTCAGTTTTGAACAACAAAGTTTGACGACGAAAAAAACCAAAAAATGAGCTGTACAAACCTCTGCTCACTTTGAAAAAGTTAAATGCACGCGACACGTGACGAGTACACCGGAAGATTATAGCACCGGCGGGAAACTTCGGAAGAAACTACCAAATCTTTCCTTTTAGCATTGTTTAAAATCAGCTAAATAGCATACACCTTTGCGCAGCAAATAAGCAAAGATAAATATCATTTTTCCGATTCAGAATTGATATTTTGTTAATTGTTAGGTTTGTACATAAAGTTTCTAAGAATTAAGATGCGATGCGCATGAACACTTCCCATTCGGGCCCATATTACCAGAGGACCTTACTTTAACATTGCACGTAACCCGTATTCATGCCGCAGCTCTTAACACAACTGATAAACAAAATTTTAATAAAAAAAATCAGAGAAGGCTTGAGTCAAAATAGCCTTTTCTTTAAAATGTAAATTACAAACTATGGGGAATCAACCTTAGATACAACGGTGTCAGAGAAGGGGAACCTAAACTGATAACTTTTAAGAAGACTCAAAAAAACATCTAAAATTCAAACCCTCTGTCCAAAATAAACAAACAAGCACAGAAGGTCATATATATCAATTGAAGAATGTAGCAAGTTTTAAAATCATTACATTTACATTACAGTAACTCAAGGCCGTTGGTAGGTTTTCAATTTTCAAAGATTCTTAAAATTTGTCTTGATATGTTTTTGTGTAATTAATATCAAACTTTGATTAAATTTTTAAAAAATATGCTTATGGTCATTCTGTAAAAACCATAAATAGTGTCGAAATTTAATATGCAGAGCAAGGCTGGAAGCAAATACATTTTTAAAAAAATTTTGCAACGAACCAGCCGAGCGAATACACAAGGCTGGCGAGGCGGCAGCATTATAGAGCCGTACGAGGATAGCATTCAGGCGATACAAATCTCGAGTGCTTGTAAGAGATGTAGTGTTAAGATCATTTAGCCAATCGGAGGTGCGCTAAGAACTACATCGAAACTGCAGCCAATGAGAGCGCGTTAAAGATTAATGTAGCGTTAGGTGGCGTGGTTCCTCAGCAAATTGGAGCGGTGTGGTGGCTTCTGATTTCTTGTATATGTGGAGAGATATTAAAGGAAATCAAAACGTTCTTTCCGCGTTCATTTGTGAGGTTTCTTTGTTCTGATTAATAACCTTCCAACTTTGGGCTTGGTAAATTGGAGTCATGTAGCGGTATCGTGTTGATTTCTGTGGAAAGTTCTTTGAGTAAAGAAAACAAAACGTTAATTTTGCGTTCATTTGTGAGCTGTATTCATAATCTTTCTCACCTCAAGTTTTATATTTATATCAGCGACTTTTTTATTTTATTTTTATGAGGGCTGTAGTAGAACAGTCGAAAGCTTATGATTATTAAAATTTTTAACCAGAAAACATTTTATATATTTTTTAATTTTTAACCGTAACTTATGACGCTGTGACACAAATTTACGAGGTTTCAAAAAATCTTCAAAATTTGTTGTTTCTATTTTGCTCATTGGCACTTAGCGATAGCTACTTCTAGTAAATAAGCCATGTACTATTCGTTGTGCGCAAGTTCCGGTGACTTACATTAATTTTGTTTGTAATAAAAATGAATTTTATGAGAACTGTGCGAAATAAAAATTGAGAAAGAACACTTCTTTATGGCTGAATATAATAACTTAAGCCAAGATAGTTCTGGATTAGTGACGTGATGTTGTTGATGAAGGTACGCTCAAGAGGTCTTGTGAGCTGCTCCAACGAAAATTCAAACAATGAAAACTTTTAATTGTTTTTAATAAAAGAACAAAAAAACAAGAAATAGTTCAATACATTGGGAAATTTTGATAATAATTAATTGAGTTCTTAAGTACTTTTTAAAGATTATGTTTCCTCCCATATAAAAAAAATTTGTTTTTCATTTTTTTTTTTTGTTCATCAAAGGAGTAATTTTTTTTTCAGGCTGAAATTTTTAAAATTTGCCTCTTACAATTTTGAAAGTTTTAATATACAGGAATAAGTTTTTATTTTAAATTTAGTATAAACCTGCTAACGGTCTAACACGCATTGTGCATTCTGATTGCCTACTCTACTAAAGTCCTATTTATGATAGCCTACAATAGTAGAGAAAAGATGGCGGATCAAAATAGTAAGGAGCGCCGTTTTGCTATAATATTAGAGGATTTCATCGATAATAATTTGTACATCCTTTTTGACCGATTAGTTATACTGTTCATCAGAAGGATGCCTAAATTGAATGCAATTCAATTGCTAGAACAATACTGTTGTTAATCACAGTTAGTTTAGACTGAAATATTTTGTAGAATGTATCGCGTGTGTTACACAATTTTGTCATAGTGTATCGCGTAAATACCAGAATCAAGAATTTTATTCCATATGTTTCCGCTTAGAACTTGTTTAAAAATGTTTTATCCGATAGTATCGTTATGCTGCACTTTGTTGTGTAGTGGAAGACACTACTAAACTTGCTCAAGATTTAAATGACTTTGCGACTAAAATGATGAAAACTTAATAAGCGCTGCTCTTGAGTAAGCAACCCCTTAAAATAAACAAAAATTAAATAAGCGCCCTAGGGGCATGCGAATAAGTACGGTCAGTAAAAGAAGATATCCAAAAGCTATGATCTTATAAAAATGCTGCCTATAATGGCAAGATATAAAATTGCCTTATCTCTTGGTTGTTTTGCGTTCGCACGACTGATCGAAACGGAGAAAAATTCCCGAGATACTTATACGTAATTCACTTTCCAAACCATATTTGGAGAGTACGTTGCATTATTTCTCGGTACCTTATTGGTTTACAAACAATGAAGATATTTCGTTCAAAAGAAAAAAATTGAAATTCAAAATCGATTTATACCAGCCGCACCTCATGACTCAAATGTTCGATGTACTTGTGCGTTTTTTGGCAGTTTAGATAGTGGAATATTTGGATTTAGAACGTACTTAAAACATTTTTAGGTAGAATAAGAATATCGGCCAAGCGGATCCATATTACACTGGGCATTTAAATTTCAAAGCGTTCTCTTTGGCCCGAACTGATTTTTATATTTTTTGCAAACCAATGACGTACCGAGAAATACTGCAAGGTAATAATAATAACAATAATAATAATAATAATAATAATAATAATAATAATAATAATAAATTACAGTTATATTGCGCAACAATCACTTTATAAATTTTCTTTTGCGCATTACAAAATTCTAAAATTTACAGAATTATTATTCATATATTTCAATTCTAATGAGGTACTCTCCAAATATGGTTTTGAAAGTGATTGAAGTATCAGTTTCTCGGAAATCTTTCTCTCGAAAGAGGCTCCACCCAGGGCGCCAGTGCATGCTGGTTGCAATGCAATGAGTTGTGGTTAAAGGAGAGCGAACAGATGAAATCAACCTTTTTTCTACATTTTGATTTTGAGTTGCTGCTTACTCACACCAATACAAATACAAACCTTTCCTTTACAGCTGCATTCCATTAACGACATCAATACAAAGGACGTCATAGACACGTCACCGTGGATGCCGCCCTGAACGGTTATAAAAATTATAAAAACAACACTCGATTAGGTGTAAGGAGGAAAACATATTTTTTGATTATTGACGAAATAACTATGCATCCCCTCTTAGAGATGACATTATTTCAAGCCAGGTGTGAAAAAGTACCATAGTTCATATAAACCTTTTTAGTATAAACCTACTAAAGGTTTAACACGCATACATACTGCATTCTGATTGGCTACTCTACTAGAAGTTTATTTGTGATAGCCTACGAGTAGAGAAAAGATGGCGAATCAAAATAGTAATGAGCCCCGTTTTGATATAGTATCAGAGGATTTCATTGATAATTTAATTTATACATCCTTTTTCGACCGATTAGTAGGTTTATAAGTCCCCCTTACTTATTAGGAGCCCCCATCCTCCCCCTGTTTATAATTTCTGAGTAATTATCTGAGCACTCTGCCACAAAAGTGTAAAAACAACAGAAATCTGTAGTGTCCTCGAAACTTTCACTGGAAAATGAAATTGCGTTCATTATAGACCTTATTCAGAAATGGCGGCGGTTTTAATATTCTTTTGTCTTCATTCAAATTAGCCTTCTAGCCTCGTTCTTGAGTTAAACTTTCAAAAGAACGTGTTACTCAAGAACGAGGCTAGTATAGGGCTAATTTGAATGTAGACAAAAGAATATTAAAACCGCCGCTATTTATGAATAAGGTCTATTGACGAATACAATGCAATGATTTTTCATTTTTAAATAAAAAATGTTCAATCTAACATATATGAGTGCCAAACTGGAATTGTTTTCGGGCCATTGTCACATTATACCTGACCAGCTTGACTTAGCGCGGTTATTCCCAGTTTGGATGATCTTTTGTATATACTAAACTTGGAAACGTTTGTTGCCTCTCTTTCCTGTTTATTACATTTTCTTAAAAATTCTGACCCCCCTGATTATTTCCATATCCCCCCTCCCCCTCATTTAAGAGTATCTAACTCGCGATCTTTTTATCACAAAAGTAGAAATCTTATTGCCGCGCGCTGATGTACTTGCTTCAGTTCATCAAAGCCATTCAGTGAGACATGCAAATGTAAAGACAAAAGTCAAACTACGACGTAAGGAAAACAATTCGAATTAGAATTACGACGTAATTCTAACGATAGTATTTTAAAAAAACAATGCGCACCGGAGAGAGTCAATTTAACGCACCGAATAGTACAAATAAGAAATGGTAAATCTTTTGCTTCTAATCAACTTGTTAACACAAAAAATTTCTAAAACAAAACACAAACCGTCATGGACTTGTGTACAACGTCGTGCCTTTCTGGGAAAGCTCCATCAGCCCTTTGATTCTTGACCAACCAAGTCACCGATTCACAAATTAAATCTTCATCAATTGAAATCCCACCAAACTTCTGCGCAGCACAGAACACGCGCATGACAAATGCAGTTAACCTGTAACGTAATTCTTCACATCTTTTTACATGAATCATTAAGAATTACAGATTTGATGACATTAAAGTAAAAATGCTACAAAAAGTTTTAAAGAGGCAAAGAATAGGCGAACTTTTGCTGACATTATTGTTTACAATCAGCTTTATTAACATACAGCTTTAGGTAGCGAACCAACACAGATTTAAAAGACGGTTTTAGTCCAAAGTCGGCCCATGTAAGGTTAGAGAGCCTTAGATCCTGGATTCCACACTGTGGATTCCGGATTCGAAGATCCAAAAGTGGCTGGATTCCGGATTCCATGGTCCAATAGTGGCTGGATTCCAGATTCCAAGGCTGGATCGCGGATTTCAAGGTCCTGGATTCTGCATTCCACAGGCTAAAATTCCCGGATCCCGGATTCCGGATTACCTTACACACGGGGCAACCAAAGCTTGAGAAAGTTTGTCGAGCTAACAAAGGGACGAAATTTATTACTCTATGCAAGCAGTTTCTAAAACATATCGGGGCTGCAAAATACTCAAAACAGTTGAGTGTAAAACCGTTAATGAACCATACATTCTCTGTAAAGTTTCCAGTAGATTAGTGGAACAGTATCTCATATTTTCAGAAAAAGTTCTTTTCACAAAACACTCTCAATATACAGTGCTTCACGGTTTTTGTAAGCTTCTTAGAAACTGACGCACATATGCTAATGAAGGGGAAAATGTAAACAAAGTTCCGCCTATAGCAAGTGGAAAAATGTGCTGAGATCAACTAGAACGATATATACGGAAACCTAAAGATAAAGATCAAATGTATTATCAAAACATTTCTCCAAATGTTTTGTTCGATTTTTGTTTAAGCTTCATTTTTTGATTTGTCAACCTTTTGCATAAAATTATAATGTTTGGATAGCAAAGTTTTCCAGAAATTTGTGAACATTAAAAAGTAAGATATTAGATTTGGGCAAAAAAAATGTTGGTTATTTAAATTTTTTTTTTGTAATTTTACTATTCCACAAAAAGAACTCGTTGAATTATAAGCTCTGCTGTGTGCTCCACCTTCGAGAAAAAAGCCACAAAAGAACCATAAACAAAAGTGAAAATATCTGAGATAAAGCTCATTGATAACTGATAACTTCACGATTGTGATACACGGAGAATGTCTTCGAATATTCCATAGGAATTAAGATAAAATATGCAAATAAATCTTACCACGTGCTACCAGGACGAGATTCTCCAAAAGCACTGAAAGATTTGTCTTTTCGTCTGTAATTCAGTTCGGTTTGGTATCCTGCAAAACACATAACACAATGTTCAGTAATATTTTCGAATAAAAAACGAGTTCTTTGATATTATTTCTGTTGGGTTAATGACTATTATTTGTAACTTTTGGAAATCATGCTTTCAAAAGCTTTGCTGTTGGGTATAAAACACAAAAAAGAACAGTGATTTTAGTTCTATCAGTGATAAAACGACAAGGCTACCACATTATGCTTAATCAAGAAATAATTCCATTACCAATCCAGGCAAATAGTGTAACATCATGGAAATATTTGAACTAAAAATAATACACACTGTGTATTGTAGGCACTGAGGACTCGTTGGTAGCTGATATTTTACCTTAAATCTACCATTAGACAAATAATGAGAACCTGAATCTGTTTGCTAGCTATGCCATGCTGATAAGACCTAAAAGGCCAACACAGCTGTCCGTGGCTGCTAACGTTCACGATCACAATTATTTATGGTAGATTTAAAGGATAATGGCTGCTGCCAGCTTGCCCATTTTAGTGGCTTTACTTTCTACTTAGTATATGCTATCTATACTTGATGATTATCATTTAAACCACATCCCAAATACTACGCGTTTACTATTGCTAAAAACCAGGCAAGTGTTTTTATAAGCATGCATAGAACAGTGGATAAACCGTAGATTTAGAAAGTACATATGAATGTTTAATCTGAGTACAATTGATTATTGATTTATTGATATCTATTTGTAATCTTCACAAATATTATCTTCTAAAATTGCCTTTTTCATCACTATGTTAATATAACGAGGATAATGTTATCACATTAGATGGCATTAGAGAGGCGATTAAACTTTGTCAACCCGACCACCCTCGCGCCGCTGCAGATAGCTGATTCCGTGGAGATCTTATTAAAATCATTTCCGGTATTTGCTGTAAGTTTATAACATCAAGCCCTGCGGTCATTTGATGAAATATATAAACTAATGGCCATACTTTTTCTTTACTGGGGAAAGTCACCACGGAATGGATAGGTCAGCCAACCATGGCATAGAACAGATATCTCAACAAATCACGTATAGGTGAAAATCAACTATATCAAATCAAATAGGTCAGGCTATCACGAAATATAGGTAGGTTAGCCAATCACTGACTGATTTTATTTCTCCATTTGAATTTGTTTCATTCGCTGGTTACACTGAATGGCTGAATATCTTTCCAACTCACGAAATTTCTTCACGCATCAACACAAACACCATCCAAATTTATTCCATACTCTAGAATTACCTGACTGAATGTGTCTATAGGCCCTGCTTTCAATGTCTGCTGTGACTTGTTTAGTGTTTGTAAGATACTGTAGAACATACACGTTTGGTGCTAGGAAGATCATGGTCTGCTCGCCACAACCAGTAGGCATGCGCAGTAATTCCTCAAAGCCACCTTTAATCAGATTGGTCACCACTGGTCCAATAAGATTCCCTGTTGGTTTGAAGAAATTTTTATTTTATTCTTTTTTTATATATATTCAAGATTTCTATACATGTTTATTTATTTAATATCGATGCAATGCATCTATATGTATTGATCTTAAAGGGGCACCTTCAACCAAGAGGCATTGCGCACCTTTGTTGTTGTTGTCATCCGGGGTCTTCAGAAGACTTTGGTCAAAGAGTCAAGAACATGTTCGCGGTGTGCAGAAGATAGATGACAGCACTGGAAGTTGTGGAAGTTTTTTTAACGAACGGATTAAGGATACGTGGGACAAATTCCTTTTAATCGCTACGGATTCCTTATAGGTTATTAAGTTCTTTCAATTAATGGCAATATAGCGGGGATTTCTAGAAAATTTCAGAGTGGTAAGTTTCGTAAAAACTATACGCTTCGGCGAACTGATTTCATTCATATTCTTCCATCAAAAGTCAAGCTTCATTCTTCATATGAGTACAGCATGTTTTTAAAAATTTTTCTCATTTTTTTGTTATTACAGACTTCCAATGCAAAACTAGTCGCCCGTTCTTAAAAACAGGCTAATGTCGTGGTTGCGTTTGACGAGATGCTGGATTATGGTGTACTGTTGCTAGCAAATGCGGTAACACTGCAAGACTACAAATTGGCCACCTCTCTAGATTTTTTTAGGGGTTTTGGGAATCGTTTTCGTGTACATCAATTACATCATTTCTTTGCATATGTTTCTTAGTTCCTCTTTAGCTGTAGCTGCCTGTATGTTTGCGGTGCGTTAGACACGTATTGAACAGTCTAATGTTTAACACATAATTTTTTTTTCAATTCATCCCACCTTGGGAACATGAATGACTAAAAAAAAAGCTAAATTCTTTACGATCCAAGTGGCCCATGAAGCCGGCGCTTATCTCCGGTTTGTCTTATGTTAAGTGGATGAGAGTCATTGATTCCCCCTGGATGGGACACCAATCTATTGCAGGTTAGCTCCCAGTAGGTACCGGTACTCATTTATTCCTACCCCGGAAGGATGGAAAGCTGAGTTAGCTTGTAGGCGGGAAAGAAAGACATATAACTCAGTTCAAATACTGGCAGAATCAATGGTCGAACTGGCGACCTTGTGGTCGGAAAGCACAGATCTTACAACTGCACCAACACGCCCGCGCCGAATGTGCTGACGAAAATAGCCACGTGTAGTGGCTGTAAAGTTTCTTTTTGACTTAAAAAATGACTTATGCATGTTGTAAATTAAGATACATTATATGGTTCATTCAAAACAACTTTTTGCTTCAATTTTCTGGTCAGCGAAGATGAATGAAATCTAGTAAATATTGGAATCCATTTCTCAGCACACATGTGATAATAATTGACCAAAAATATAGCTGCATGTTGATACGTTTTGCCAGAGTCAATGGTCGAACTGAGACCTTTTCAGAAGACAGAGATCTTACCAACAGCGCTAACCGCGCCCGCCAAATAGAGTACTTGTTGAATGGAAAACCAAAGCTTTGTAGATGGATGTGAGTTTGATAGTTGCATGATTATATCAACTTAGGCAAAACACTTAAACTGGCCGATATCAATAATGCCCCTTCCGACCCAACAGTTCCAGATGAAGGACTCCATTCCAAAACGTCAGTTAATAATTCATGTTTTTATGGTGTAAAACTTACCCATTTGTAAAACTGTTTCTGTAGGAACACCGACGCAGCATTCCATTCATTCTATGACAGATTGGAAGCATGGCATATTCATTAAATGGCTAACAACACAACTGTCGTTATGTCAATCATAATGAGTATATGTCACTCATTGGCGAACAAAACAAATATTGCAGTGTAGTATCCAACAAAAAGTGTGACTGCAATAACTCGGCTGTTTTTGGGGCAGGTTTGCAAAAATTTATTGTAACAAGGGTATGCCGTCCCATAATTTCTTCTTAGTTGGTGTTATTACTTATTGATGATGATGCCTTCCTTGAGTCTTACATAGAAGTTTTTTCTTTCCTTTTTTCTGCTTTATTTGAAGAAGGATAACACTATACACTTAATAGAGAGATTAAGCACCAGAACATTTCTTAACGACGGAAGTCAATTTTCCGAGAGTAGACTGGGTTGAGAACGGCGTACTTAAGCAGCGCGTGCGCTACCACGACGGACGTATGCAGTGTAAAAAGGCGCGAAAAATAACTTTGAAGTGCACAAATCGTAGACAATTTTTAAATATTTGTAAAACTGTTTTCACATACAGTAAGAACTTGGAGCAAAAGTCAAAGTTAAATTAATTGTAAGTAAATTATTTACTTATTGACGATTCGTTTGGTGCTTCAAGCTATTCCTTTGATTAAAAACTTTGCAGTTCTGGCAGACCAACACGGAGACAAAAAGCAGCTTATATACCTCCGTGAAGATCACCACGACCGCATGACGTGTTCAGGTACGCGACATCTGCTGACAGTTTAGTTCCGGTTGGCCACCTTGAAAACACGAGCCGGCCTGGTGCTTAAGCCCACCTGCTGGCAAATGCACATGAAATTGATTTCAAATTTCTCGTTCAATGTGTTACCAGTGCGTGGGTGTATTTGTAAACAAGCCACTCACATCTAATCATCAACCCTTAATTAAAACATGATATGTATTTAAACCCAGGCCTTGCCGAATACCCAGTTCCCAGTCCCCTTGCGGCCAGCGCCATTTTTTTGGACGAAGGTCAGTTGCGGATTTTCCAAACTGAATGTCGGATTCTTTAAGTTTTGTAACAACTACCAAGATTTCTGCCATATGTACGTGGAAGCTATTGGCTTGAAACCAGCAATCCATGATCCAGGTTCTAGGTTTTTGTCATGTCAATGCATGATAATAATAATGATAATAATAATAATAATAATAATAATAATAATAATAATAATAAAGATAATAATTCCTAATTCTCAAACTACTGCACTCATTTTTACAGACGTGTTCCAATCTGCTGAGACCTTTTCGTAGCTGATCCACCTGTCTTTGTAGCCGTTTTTTCCACCATGGTTCTTTGGTTGCTTTCTTTTTCCCAGGTTTCATACCCAACCTTTCAGTCACTATTACAGCAGTG
>JAOBAY020077859.1:0-11117 GCA_025331085.2 Zoanthus sociatus
TTTCACAACCCTTGCTGTTGTCCTTAATGCAGTATTTGAAAGTTTGTAAATCTGGACGATTAACTGTGACATCTTAACTTAAAACTTAGTGTGTCATTTCGTGCTCTTGAATGTAATTCTAGCCACTGCATAAAATATCACACTATCACCAAAATGTGACGCAGCATTACTATCTTTTAGATACACTAGTTAAAATATATATTTTGATCAAAGAAATGTTGCTGACAATATGGCAAGCATCGCATTACAACGAACTGGACAACAAAGCTCATGACTTTGTTTTGGTTTCACTTCATTTGAAAAGCGACAAAACTAGCACACGTGGCATGAACGATGAAAATACTGTTTTAAAATATCTATATTTTATAATTTTATTCATATTCTTAAATACTTATTTTTGTTGGACTTGATTCGTGAATTGATTTCGACTTAACACAGCGGGACACTAAACACTTTGATTTTTACAGTAAAATGTCAGTTGTAAGCTGGAGATATTTCTTTTGCAAATTTATTTTTTGTAAAAAAGAGAGAAAAACGCAAAATTTTCGGAAAACATACCCAATCTCCATACTACTTCCTTATAAACCTTTTGTATCTTGCCCCCTTGGCCTCGTTTTCGTGCAACTGGCGCCATTTTGGAATAAGGTCTATTCTATTTTAATTTCGGTGGATAGCTATTCTGCTGCTATGCACCTCAATTGAAATAGAGTAAGTGTTAATTAACCGGAAGTGGATAGGTATTCTGCTACTATATGCACCTCAATGTTAAGCTAAACCCTTTACGAGCCAAGTGGCCCATGGAGCCGGCGCTTATCTCCGGTTTCTGTAGTGTTAAGCAGATGAGAGTCTTTGACTCCCCCCGGACGGGACACTAATCCATCGCAGGTTAGCTCCCAGTAGTTAACTTAGTTGAGTTAACTTAACATTTTCGGGCGCTCTGACTGGCTCCCGTAACTTGCGATATCCAAGACTATTAGTTGATTTTGAAGTGGAAGTCAAAATGACAAGAAGCGCGCACGCAAAAAATAGAAAAAACGTTTAAACTATTGTTTGTTTTTTTTAAATAAAGTGCATTTTTATCTTATTTTTTGGTAAATACTAAAACAACTATCCTCTCAGGGTCGGTGCCTTGCACCTTCCAGTTATTTTGACTTCCTCTTCAAAATCAACTAATAGTCTTGGATATCGCGGGTTACGGGAGCCAATCAGAGCGCCCGAAAATGGATATCGGTTGTTTGGTAAATACTAAATCTATATATTAGCTATATTACATACTCGGCTTGTTTTTCCATCTATGATGAGGCATCTATTGTTTTTCAGGTATTGATAGACACTTGTTTTGTCTCTACGTGGTATCAAAATATCTTGAAGAAGAGTCCGAGTTTTTGAAGGAGGTTTGTATTCCTAAACAGTAGTTCGGGGAAGTGAATGGCTAACCAGGTGCTAAAGTTTTAGCTGCCATCAGTGTCATTAAAACCTTTTGTCTCCGTTATTTATATATATACTGTATTCGATTAATGAATATTACCAGAGCACTGACGTAAATGAATTGGTGGTAGATGATGATGGTGGTAGTGGATAGAAGTAATGATGATGGTAATAATGAGGGTGGTGGTGATGGTAGGTGATGATGATGGTGGTTATGATTCTAATGGTGGTGTATTGTGATAATAATGGTATTGGTTAATGGTGACTGATAATGATGATGGTGATCGAATGTAATGATGGTGATGATAATGATGATTATGATGATGATAATGACGGTGATGATAATGGTGATTATGATGATGGTGATAGTGTTGATGGTGATGATGGTGGTAATGATGATAATGGTGACTGATAATGATGATGGTGGTCGAGTGTAATGATGGTGATGATAATGATGACGATGATAATGATGGTGATGATAATGGTGATTATGATGATGGTGATGGTGTTGATGGTGATGATGATGGTAATGATGATGATGGTGGTAATGATGATGATGGTGGTGATGATAATGGTGGTGATGATGATGATGATGATGATAATGATGGTGGTGATAATGGTGATTATGATGATGATGATGGTGTTGATGGTGATGATGGTGGTAATGATGATGATGGTGGTGATGATGATAATGGTGGTGATGATGATGATGATGATGATAATGACGGTGATGATAATGGTGATGATGATGATAATGGTGTTGGTGTTGACGTTGATAATGATGATGGTGGTGATAATGATGATGGTGGTGATAATGATGATGGTGGTGATGATGGTTGTAACTAAGCTGCAATAATCATAAAAATATTGAATTAAAGGACTCCCAAATCAGTTGCTATGGCTCACTGACGTTGATCTTTTAACTTTCTTCTTTTTTCCTGTCAGGCATTGAGCGCAGAATGGAAACTGTCAACAAGCCAGGTATATTTTGAAGAAATTCTATCCAAAACTTTCGTAAACAATGTTAAACACTATTTTTCGTGGTTAGTTTGCATTTAGGGTAACTAAAAAACAAATTCGAATAAAAGATTCAAGTTTAAAATTTTCTTCAAACAAGCTTCACGACGTCGTTGCTAAGTTGTGGAGTTGACGCTTGAAAATTCAGCTTCAAAGCTATTTGCGGCAATAAGTAAATAGTTTTCAACCTTGATTGTCGTTCTGACAAAAGGTCAACGCTCAAAACGACAATCCTGACTTTATCTTAAAGTGATCTTTAAAATATTTCGATCTCGAATGGGCTAAATTACGCATTGCGCTGCTTGAAACGTCAGCTCCTTACACTAAATATGGTGATGATCCAAACATTTCAATCTCTAGTTATCTAATTATAAATTACGCGTTGTGCTGCTCTGACGAAGGGTTTTAAAAGGCTTGAAACGTCAGCTCCTCACACTGTCTTACGGTGAGGATCCAAACCTTTCAGTGTTGAGTTGTCTAAATACGCGTTGTGCTCCTGTGACGAATGCTCGAAACGTCAGTTCCTTACACTGAATATGGTGATGATCCAAACATTTCAATCTTGAGCTGTCTAAATTACACGTTGTGTTGCTCGGAGGAAAGTCGACACTTCATCTCCCTAACACTATAGGTAGGGTGATGTTTATAAAAAGTTCGACTTTCAATTGCAATCGTGTAAACTACGCGTTGTTTTGCATCGTTGAAGGGCTAATGCTGAAAACTGTCAGCTCGTCGCACGAGTTAGGGCAACTTTTAAAACGTCGGCTCCTCATGCTATCTTTCGGTGGTAACCAAAGCACTTCAACTTTGAGTTCTTTAAATTACGTGTTTGTTTACTGGCCTATTCTCTTCAGAAGTTTTCAAGAAATTTCAGAGTTCATAGAAGTTTTATCCGTCGTTCTTATTTGACCACCAGTGCTTACTCGTGCACCTTAATATCCTCTCTTGAACTTTGAAAATGTTCTAAATTTCAATGAAATTTGATGATGGTTTTGACCATTTTTCTATACTTGTTTGTGCCTTCACATAATCATGCCGCTCATGCAGAATGTCAAGGGAACTCTTGTCTGCTCTCCAGTAACATTTAAACTAATGTGATAGGAGATGAGATACAACAATGGTCTCTTCTCTCAAATCATGTATAGTTCGTATTCTCCTTAAACGTGGGTTTAAGACAAAGCTAATAAATATATAAGAAATCAAATTTATCTAAGTATTGACAAAAGTTCCATGATTCCTCACAGACGCCTGCTGGTCAAAGCAAGAAACTTGACTTGGAAAGACGGCCAGAGAAAGTTACCGCTGGCGGTGGGTTCGGTCCGGTAGGTGACCCTCAAAGTTCTTGTTGTAAATTTAGGAGCTAAGTACGAAATATAATTCTCCTGTTGTGTTGAAAAGATGGGAAACTCACCAGGACAAAACCCTTAACCATCTGGGCCCGGTTCCACAAAGTTCCGATTAACTTAATCCTGGATTAAGACAAAATTCAGGGACTATTTTTTTTAAAACTAAAGCTTTGTGATGCTTACAAAATTCTGTTATGTTTTATTAGTAAAGAAACAAGTTAAATCCGAAATTCCAGCCCAAAGCAAGCAATAGAAGGCAGGAAACAAGAACATGGATTAAAAAGTTAATCCTGGGTTAGCACTAATCGGGTTTTGAGGAACCGGGCCCAGAGGTTTGGCCGAAGGGCAGTTAATCAGATATGCAACAGGGTCGGCCTAACAAGTTACAGAATGCAAGAACTTTCTTTGTTTATTTCAATCTAAAGTTTATATACTTTGAGTGTAGACTGATGTATCAAACGAAACAATTCCTTTGGAACTCGGGATGTTCAGTGTTATTTCTTTATTTCAGAATTTTAGCATAATATTTAAAAATTGCTCAGTATTTTTCGACATTCCTTCTAAGGTACAAAGCTTACAGCCTCCCCCCCAAAACGTTTTAACTTGCTAGATCTTTGACGAGACAATTGGCCCATGGAGCTGGCACTTAGGGAGGGTTTATTGTTTAACGAGAGGACCGGGTAGTGTAATTTCAATGTTTTCAAAACTAGCCGTCCGCCGTCGCATCCGGTAACTTTTCCATTTGCGACGCCTACTTTCCCTTACGCGTTTTTTCCGTCCACGTTTATTTCATTTATCAATCACATGCATTATAATTATTTTGTTATTTCAGAATTGCAGTTACTTTCTTGAACTCTTGTTTGAAGAAAGAAGTGAGTCAAGAATTTCAAAAATTTCGGGGGAAGCATGCCCGTGTCTCCCTTTCGGGCGTAGCAACTCCTACTCAACTATATGCAACGTCTACTTTCAAAGGTTGTGAAAACACTGAATTTGAACCAAACTGTAATTATTTTTCAAAGCCCGTCTTGAATTTTAAGCCATTACTTAACACTCGTCCGATGAGGTTCCTAAAAATATTTAAGACTTGGCCTGAAGTGAAAGACAGTAAAAATGAGAAATAATCGTGTTCTGTCACCGTTTGATGTAAATATGACATTGTTTGAAGTATTGGAAGTATTTTATGCTATAAACAACTGCACAGCACCACTTTCAAATTGTTATTTTTTTTAAACGTCACTAGTGAGCAGCACACAAAACCAACACTGACTTTTAATCTCCTATGTGTTTTCTTCATTTTACCACAAAATGTATTCAAGACCCTGCATTTTTCAGGAAAAATTAATACAAGACCCTGCTTCTTTTTACACGACCCGGTCATCCCGATAAATAATGAATTCTCCCTTATCTGAGTTTCTGTAGTGTTAAGCGGATTATAATATCTGATTCCACCTGGCACTAATCCATCACAGCATAGGTTCCAGCAGGCGCTGGTATTCTATTACCGACTTCAGAAGAATGGAAAGCTGTGTAAGCTTTGGCGGAAAAGAAGGACACAGAAATGTTCAAATTTCGGCACGGGCGGGGATCCAACTCGAAACATTGTAGTTGAAAGGTAGATCTTACCAACTAACTATCCACGCTACCATCTCCCATCCCTTCAAAAAAAGCTTAAAGAATAGTAGTGATATTGCAAGAGCGGATGCTGATCATCTCTCCTTTAAAAGTAGAACTTTTATACACTTAAAAAAATGTCAAAACTTTACAACGAAATTTTCTATTTAAACCAAAATCTTAAAACTTAAAGAGATTTATTGTTTAAACATTACAGGTGGTAGATGATGGCTATGGAGTGTCTTACATTATATCCAGGGATGACAAAATTTTCTTTCACGTCAGCTGCAAGAAATCGTCAAAATTAACGGTAAGCTGCATCTGCAAACACGTGTTGATAGGAGAAAGATGGTTGATTGTTGCCATGTTCATGTCGGTGTTTTTATTCCTGTTGAAATTGTATCTGTTAATATTACTGCTATTGTTCTGAACACGATATATAATCTATATCGTTTTGATATCATCAGTCAGCACCGTAGATGAAAAACAAAAGATAAACAGTAATGTTTGTGAGTTTTCCGTTTACAAAAAAGTAACCCATTAACCCATGCGATATTTGCAAAAAGATGATTCTTGGGTCCTCAACAACACTGACAGCGCTTACTTGACTTAGTCCAAGTTACGGTCGATAGTGCACAAGTTAAGCGGGCGAGGGTAATCCATATGCCATGGTGCCCACTACTCCTGGAATTCCTGGAAAACTCCTGGAATTTTGAAATTTTCTTCCAGGGCCCTGGAAAACTTCACGAAAAACTGATGACTTCCCTAAACTCCTGTAGAACTCTTGGAATATTGTGGGAAAATTTTGAACAGTTTATTAACAAATCAAAACCTGCAGAAGTATCTAAGGCATGATTGTATGTTTTTTTTTAATTTTATGTAGACTCAATTTCAGGATTTTTTTCTGGGGAATTTTCTTACATTTTACTTTTCTGGAAAGCTGAAGAAAGCAACTGTGTAATTGCTTTTGTGGTGTGGTTACTCGTGTTTTTTGCAAGGGAGGGGTTTGGGTTTGGGTCCTGGAAAACTAAATTTTCTACCGTGGAGAACTCCTGGAAAACTCCTGGGATTTTCTTATCATCACTCAGTGAGAACCATGATATGCCATCTCTATCATCATGTTATGGTTTTAAATGTATAGTTGCCGGTATTTGTTATCGTTTCTCATAGTGTATTTATTGATGTTTATGCGATGTTGGTTTTATTGTTGTTGTGTACATAATGGTGTTTTATTGCTTTTAAAGTTCTATCTGTTAATATTACTATGTTGTTTTTGTTTTAGTGTTGCATCTCCTTTGCAAGGTCATTTTGGCGAGACTTGTTTTGCATAATGCGTTGTAATGATTAGGGAAAGGCTTATAATAAAACTTGTTTTGTATAACAACGAATTTTATTTTTCTTAGGACTCAAAAAGGTTTACGAAACACATCTTTGAATCTATGATGATGATGAAGAATTTGTTCAATGTTTAAACTATCTGGTCGTTGTCGCTCAGAAGTCTATCGACCAAACTTATTTCAGAGCTAACCTGCGAAATTCTGTTGGAACATGCCAGACTGAATAGAAAGAATAATTTACAAACAAACCAAGAAAACGGATCAGTTCTTAGTTTATATTTAAAAGAAACAAGAATTGTTCCAAGAAATGTTGCAAGGCTGGGTCCTCTCAGTCAAGATTGGACATTTAATGAAATTTGTTATTGTAGGTTTGGTTGTTTAGTACCGGTAGATTTGTAACTAGAGCAGAAATTGCAATCTCCTTTCGAGAGGGAAAACCTGTCAATCGAACAAAGAGCAGATAGAAAGACGGGCGGACGTTCATACAGACACCAGGATGTCTTGACACAGACGGACAGACAGGAAGCATGCCGTTAGACAATTTAATTTATTATTTACCAGCTTGGCTACGACCGCTTTGATTGATTAGAAATAGTAGATAAGAAGAATTGTTATATACCAAATATCAAAGTCCATTTTTCTCGTACCCTTATTGAACGAGAGGAACAAGTTTCACTGTTTCCCGGCAAGCAAGCAAGCACTAAGAAGGCAACAGTATGTTATGGACCGGTAAATAACAAAACTGGAAATTGTAATTCTGTGTAATTTCAAAGGTTCACAAAACACAAGTTTCGATCATAAAAAAATTTCTTCAAAAGCTACTTTATGTTCTTTGATAGTTGGTATATAACAAAACACTTATTGACCTTAACCTCGGGAAAGCAGTATGTTTTGTGGTCCCTCGACAGCCATGTTTCCCTTAGCTCTGCCTCGGGAAACGTCGGCGGTCTGGGGTCGACCACAAAACATACTGTTTCCCACGGTCTCAGTCAATAAGTGTTGAATATTTACCTCCGGAAGAGTAGACAAAAATGGCGGACTGAAGTCGTCGCTTCGCGTCCGTTTCGGATCACAATATCATTTAAAGACATTCGTTGGTTTACGAAATTTTGCAGTTGAAAAGCTCTCAAAGCCACTTACATTTAATTGCTCATGCGTGGGGTTTCATTACGCTGTGTGGCCTAATGATATATAATGAAACACTTATAATATTCTATTTCAATTGTGATGGGTTGTGGCTTAATAATGATCTAATTTTTGCCTTCAGCGCTCAGTAAATATTTTTTTACTATCCACCTCAATTGAAATAAAATGAATAACTAACTAAAACAGCTATGTTTTCAAAACTGCTCAGGCCATTAAAAATACATCTAGCATGCGAACGGATCCTTTTTTGTCGGCATAGGGAGGACTGGGAAGGAGAGAAGAAAAGAAGGGTCTGCACTGAAAGCCAATTTATGTAATGCTTATTAAATATGCACTTTCACACACACACTTGCTGCACGTGGATCTCATAATTTTGCCGAGGGAAAGGATTTCCACATTTTCTGCATTGAAAGCAAGTTTCAAACTCAGATGTAGGAAATTAATCTCTTTCAACTCATGAAAGTTTTGAATCGGAGAACCTTTAAACTAAACAATATTCTTCCATACCGACAAAGGTTTTTCGAGATAAACAGCGAAGCTTTCAGACTCTACCCAGCCTTTTATCAATGTCAGGCGTTTGCTGAGCTAATAACATCAAATCGAGGCTGAGCATATAATTTCCATCGATAAAGGATTTTGGGTAGAGTCCAAAACATTCGCTGTTTGTCGAAGAATTTTTTTTGGTTTAATTATTCCCTTTGTGCTGCATTTTGGTTATAGTAGGTAAAATATTTGTGTAAATGCACGAGAGAATAATAAATTTATTTTGCTGACTAATGTTGAAGTAACCAAGTATTTGTTTAGAATAAATGAGTAGCTAGAATGTTTATACAATCTTGGGGAAAACATAAAATAAGGTGAGTTGGCTCGTTGCAGGTGGGGGACACGTAACCACAGCCATTCTGTCATATCAATCAGATATGACAGAATGGTGTCCAGAAATGAAACAAAGCATTGTCAATTTTGTGCCGTTAGCTCAAGTTTGGGCGAGTAACTACGGTTTCTCTATTTTCTAACGATATCTTATTCGTACGTCCTGACTTGTGTACTAACACGAGCTAGAATTTCATACATCCTTGAAGGATACATTCATCCCTGCAGGAATTAATTCACCATCACCAGTTCGTTCTTAAATTGCCCTAATGCACTTATCAACAGCTTCCCCGGCTGTCGACCACCGTCTCACCCCCTTTAAACCCAGGGCATTAGTATGGGATTAGTCGATTTTAGGGTTAAATAAAAAATAGCCCGCAAATAGCAACGAATGTTTAACCCCCGATGATACACCCACGGGTTTTGATGTGTCTTTGGTCAGCTGTGTGCACTGCACACTCGTTGCAGACAGTTTTGCAGGTTTTGTATGTAAACGTTAGAACTTCATACAGTTAATATTTGGTCTTGACATGATACGCGTCTATTTGACTTTATTTGGCTCATTGCTCTTTTCTGTTCTGGATAGCGACTGAAGGGAAGAGAAAAGCTCGATGAAAATCAAACAGCGAAATTCTTCATGAACATGCGTCAAATTAACAAGGGCAGTTCCGAGAAGATGAAAACATTTATTTTTTTTGGAGTTGTAACGACAATTAGTATTAAAAGGTAGGCTGACTGTTCCTGGGGGAGGGGCTTTCGTCAAGATTTGTTGCCCCATACCCCCGGGGCTTAGAAGGCTTTTTGAAAACAATCCCCGGGGGTATCCCAGGGGTCGACTTTAGGTAAAGCCGACGGTAAGTGTAACCATGTAATGCCCTGGAAATTCCTTCCCTACTAAAATAACAAAACCTAATGGTCGATGTTTCAACGTTGTTTACAGGCACGGTAATACGAGCAACAAAATTCCTTAACTCGTCTCATACTAACATTAGAGAGCTTTTAAAAGCACCGGAATATTTCTCTACGACGGAGGTCAATTTTCCGAGAGTAGACTGGATCGAGAATGGCGTTTTGGGCGCTATTTTTTATTTAAGCAGCGCGCGCGCTACCAAGACGGACGCACGCAGGGTAAAAAGGCCCGAAAACTAACTTTGAAGAGCTCAATCGTACACAAAATGATTGTAAAACTGGTTTTACGGCAAGTACGCCAAGAATACGGAGCAAAAGTCAGTGTTAAAGTAATTGTAAGTTATTATTTATTTAGAAAGATTTACAGACAATTCGTTCGGTGCTTGAAGCCATAACTTTGATGAAAAAAACTTCGCAGTTCTGACCGACCGACACGGGGGCAAAAAGCGGCTTGTAGGCTGCCGTGATGATCACCACGACCGCATGACGTCTTCAGGTAAGCGACATTTGCTGATAGTTTAGTTTCGGTTGGCCATCGTGGCAGCAAGAAAGCTACTTTCTTAAGCTATTACTACGAAACAGGTTGAAAGGCGAAGCTTCGCGCTTTTCCATCCGCATACAAACTTGTCTTCCATCAAAATAATTTTGCAAGTTGGAAACGCGTTTGTTGCAACAAAATTTCTATATATTGCACGTATACTACCACGAATCAAATTGTGTTGCTGCAACCAGTGAGAAGTTTGGATTCACTTAACCGCAACAACTTTTAAAATTCTGCTGCGAGACATTTTTTGTTCGCAGGTGGAACACAAGCACCATCGATTTTCAAACTGTCTGCAGCAGTGTTGCAATACGATTTGAGGAATTTTGATGCTCGTAATACCGTTCCTTAACGCCAATAAGTTCTCCGTTTGCAAGTGACGTTACACATTGGCGCGAATCTAACGTTGTGATGGTGGTGTACAAGCAACTAATTTGCATATGTCATTCTACTTGTCCATTGAACTAACTGGAGATTCCTCGACAATTAAACTTCAAGCAAAAAAAAATTACAAAGAAAAACCGGTTATTGAGATGTTTACGCTGAGGGACACTGAAAGACTTTGAAGGTCACATAAAATCCAGCTACTTGGAAAAAATAGCGACGTAGGAGTGGACCCTGTGTTGTTTTTTCACTTTTTCCAGGCAATATTCAAATTTGATCACCCAAAAGAACAGCTATATACCGAATATATTAAAAATATTACAAAAGCTAAACTGAATTAGAATCATTTACATTTTCTTCCATTTTTGCATGCCGCAATTGCCAAAAAAAATATTTGAAGGAAAATTGTTTTCAAATAACACATATAAACAACCTGTTTCGGGTCCACTGGTTCAATGACCAAGCCGACGACTCCCCCGGAGCGAACTATCCCCGTGTGGTCGACGTGCCGAACCACATCGAGCT
>JAOBAY020077868.1:0-11115 GCA_025331085.2 Zoanthus sociatus
TAGTAGTAGTAGTAGTAGTAGTAGTAGTAGTAGTAGTAGTAGTAGTAGTAGTAGTAGTAGTAGTAGTAGCAGTAGTAATAATATGCAACAAACCTTTACCTCGCTTTTCTTGGATGTATTGCGCAAAGGATCGCAAGTTTCTAAACAACTCGCGTGAGGAGGCAACACCGAGGATATCCCGTGCGCTATCAACAACAGCAGAAACTTCCCCTACATCTGGATCCCGGCCAATCGCTACCACATAAGTGTTGACGTTCAGCTTCCTAAGACGTTTTGCTGAATCTCTCAGTAACTTTGCATCTTTATCTTTATCTTGGCGGCCAGCAGTTAAGAGAATGACAATCTTTTTACCCTCCCTTCCCCTTAGCTCAAACAGCTTCCATGCTTCATCGAGAGCCTTATCCATTCTTCGTGGATGTATCAAGAGTCTGATCCTGTCCACCCTTGAACTGAGGTCTTTATGGTTGAATGTAGCAAGCACGTTTGCTGATTGTGCATACACGATCGCGCCTCCACGAGGACCAGAAGGAGAGAGCTGGAATACTTTTGCTAAGTTCTTAATGAATTCTTTCTGGTTGGTGAGCATTTCGTGTGTTACATTAGTTGAAGAATCGACAAGGAAGATAACATCCGTTGTTCTTTCCAGTGGAATTGAAGGTAAAATGATAGCTGAAGAGTAGAATAAAAAGTAAAATATGGTATATAATTAATAAAAGTAATAATACCTAATGCATTTATATAGCGTTTATCCAAAGCTCTTAGCGCTTTAAGATTGATTACAAAGCTTAACAGTCGAGGGTCATAAATACTCCGCAATAGGTGCTCACATATTTAAAACAGCAACATATGCCCTTGATGCAAATACACCGACCACAACATCGGGAACACAAACCCGCTGCTTTCGACAAGCTTGTAGTTTCTCAATAGCTCAACAAGCTTGAGCTGTTGTTGAGCTCAATAGCTCAACAAGCTTGTAGTTTCTCAACTACAAGCTCTCCTTTCGACAAGCTTGTAGTTTCTCCTTTCGACAAGCTTGAAGTCCCTCAATAGAATATAGTGAGAATGGTCCTGCGGTTTAACGGCTTTATCCGAGAAGACGCAAAAGTCTATCCATTTTCAGACGTTACAGCAAAGGCAGCACCTTCTTCTTAAATAATTTAAGACCCCGAGTGTTGGTCGGCCGAGAATCGAACCCAGGTCTCCCACACAGCAGTAGACTGGTACCTTACCAACTAGACTAACCAGGCGGCGGTTGAATAAAACAGTAGCCACATAAATAAAAAAACAACAACTTCAAAACATTTTAAAAGGTATTAGCGTTGTAAATGTAATGTAAAGTATTGGATGGTAAACACACACTGATTAAACAACCTTAGTATTAACCTAGCAAGTGAATAGCATTTTTTGCGTGCTCTGATTGGTTCATCAAACAGCGACTATCCTGCGCTATTCACCTCAATCACTCATCCGTGAAAAATTGGCTTCCCGTTTTGCTTCAGTTTGTTATATAGGGTTACGATCACGGACTGTATTACACAATTACTTTCATGCTGATAATGATGATGATAAAAATGATGACAATACTAATAATAATAATAATAATATTAATAATAATAATGATGATGATGATGATAACAACATTTTTTGTGAACGATTGTAATTAAAAGCGATTTACTTGGTTTTTGGTGGATACTCATTGCAATAAGTTGACTATTCAATTGAAGTCTCTTATAAGAGTCTACTTGAAATTTTTCTTGTGGTCCTCGTATTATTTTGGCGATCTCTTGCGCATCGGGCTCTCTTCCAATAGCCACAACATATGTGTGAGCGCCTAAATCACGCAGTGGTAGGATAGCCTTCTCCAGCGGTTTCTCAGTAGAGCCTTGTTTTCCTGCTGTAAGGAGCACAACGACTTTGCGACCGATAGAGTTCGAAAGAATCTGTGCTGCTCGTTCCAGAGCAACATCCATTCTTCTCGTTGTTCCCCGCAAGCTTGCTCTGTCTACTCTCCGTTCAAATTCCGGTTCAGAAAGACGGGATAGCGTGTAAGTGTTAGCAGCATACATAACAGCGCTTCCTCTCGGACCACGAGGAGAGATGTCAAATTGACGAGCCAAGGACTTTACAAAACGTTTTTCGGCTGCTAACATTTTTACTGTGACTCCCTTGGCAGTATCAATTAGGAATACTATGTCTGTTTTGTCTTCCAATGGAATCAAAGGTATTGTTGAAAAATAAAAAACGCGTCTAATGTTTGCAAGTGATATTTAAAAATAATTTAAACAGTGAGTTTTCCTTGGTCAACAAGTTATCATCAGAATCAGAATGCAAATGAGTGCTAATCTGTGAATAGTTAAATACAGATGTTTTACTTAAAAGCCTAAGCCGTGTATTACATTGTGATAAAACATGACGGGCATTTGAGAACACGAGGGAAATGCGAGTGTTTTCTACATTTTAGGAGTGTTTTATCACAGTGTAATAAACGGCTTAGGCTTCTTTATTTGCTTTACAATATATATTTTACGCGCCGCGAGTATAACCAACAAAGCACACAGATCAACAAACTGACGCAATTTACAAAAACATGGATTTGCTTCTTATTTATTTGATAAATTACTCTCATCTAAAAAATTCCTGCTGCTTTTCAGAGAACGATATCATAAGTGTCTTCAAATAAAATGTTTTCCGTAATCTCTAACAAAAATGTTGGCAAGAGGAATACCGGTGGCAAAACAATAAAACACGCTTTTTCTATGTTTTATACTCAGATAAAACATAGATTTTTGGCCAATCAGAGCGCGCGCAGGGTCTTAACATATTATAATAATAAACATAAACTAGATCATTTTAGAAATAAACAATGGTAGAAATTAATGGCAGAGGTTTAAATTGGCAAGAAAAAAACATGCTGTTTTAGTGAAGGTTTAAAACAAGGGCTTCTTTGATTTTAAGGCTAAATCTGGTGCTCTTTACCATGCACAAAAGGTATGAGAAAATCGCATACATACCAGGTTTTTCTTGAATGTGCTTTGCAATTGACTCCACTCGGGATAGAAGATTCGTTGGATTTCGAACTTGAAATATATCATTTGTATCTTGAACAAGGTTCAAAAGGTGCTGGTCTAAGGGATATTGTCCGACGGTTATAACGAATATTTGGGCACCTATGCTTACTAACGGTTTAATTGCTTCACTAAGGTTTTTTCCTCCAGGGCTTTGCTTTCCAGCTGTCAAAAGAACAGCTATTTTACGATCAACTGAAGCAACTGACAACAACAATTGCGCAGCCTGTTTAATAGCAGAGTCAATTCGTCGTGGTTGCCTTAAAAGTACGGCTCTGTCAACTCTGTCATTGAGGTTGAGTTCTTTAAAACTGGAAAGTATATAAGATTGCTTGCCATAAAGAACCACACTTCCACGTGGACCACCCGGTGAGATGTTAAAGTTGTATGCAAGTGATTTTACAAAACGTTTCTGTTCTTTTAAAATTTCGTCTGTAACATTCAGCGATGCGTCTAACGTAAACACTACGTGTGTTTCTGTTGCAAGTGGACTTGTAGGATCTAAAGGGCAAAAGATAGAATCAATAAAGTTTATTTTGTTAAGCTTATTTTGTTTATAATGTAAAGTTCTTATATTTTTGCAAAAGGTGAGTCACAAGTCAATATCGTGTCAAAATTATATACACCAATTGAGATCTTCCTATTTTTGAATGAAAAAGTATATATATTACCGCAACGGTCTGAAAAAAGATAATTGATAAATTTAAAGTAATTGTATGCCTTTTAAACTATCATACCATATTAACTCTTGCAAAAAAAGATCATTAAACTCTTATTCGAGTAATGCGGGCACGCCCTGTTTATGGATTATCTTTTGAAAACTTCAACTATAGAACCTACGGTTTACTTAATCTTAAACTTAAAGTAAAACCTTACCTCCCTCGTCTAGAGTATAAAGAGCTAACACATCGAACATAATTCCTTCGTAAAAGAAATCAACTGATAAGCAATTGCACTTTTTTGTTTTCCGGAAATTGTAATAATTATGATTAACTGGTAACAGGACTTCGTATTGTCAAATTCAGTTAGCAATCATACTCGGGATTAACAAATTGGACGACCGCGAATTACTCGAATGATTAGAGACCGGATTAGACTCCACTAAGTCGTATTATATACCATTATTTATTAATATTTTTAAGAATAATGTATGCAACATATGGATCATTATTACATGGATATGAATGTTTTACTGTAAGATACGCCACTCGTATACTTCATATGAAACTACATCCGGGATAAGAATGGCATATTTTCCATATCCTCACTAGTGATAATATCGCTGACGTCATTCTTTTGTTTTTCCTTCTTTTTCCGTCTAGCTTTGTTCTTTTTCTTTTTTTTAATTTTCGAAGCACTCATATCTAAGTAATAAAAAGAAAATTAAAAGTTGGCTTGAACATATGAAGTTTATCTTCTCGTTGAAAAAATATTTCACTCGTTCGCCGCGCTTACTATATTTCACTATAGTGAAATATTTTTCACTCGAAAATAAACTTCCTACGTTTGCGCCACCATGTAATATCCTTTATGTATTTTTCAATAAGGCTGCCATCAGAACTCAGTGACATGACAGAATTCAGTATGTAATAAAACATGTCCAGCATACCCGGCGACATTGAGAAACGTACTTATTGCTATTTTGAAGATTTGAATTTATAATTAGACATAAAAAGGCCCCTATTAAAATATGTTTTAAAAAAGCGAACAAAAGGTTTTAAGAAATTTCTGAACGTTTTCGGTAAAAAAAACATCATCATCATCATCATCATCACCTAATGATAGTTTTTAACCGAAAACGTTCGGAATTTCTTAAAACGGTAAAATTTCCGTATTGGGGCGTTCTATTGTTTCTAACTTTTATAGTAATATACACCATAAAACTGCATGGATAAATAAGTACGCCCCGGTACGGAAATTATCCATTTAAAACCTCTTATTTGCCGTATATAAATTTAACATTTGAATTTATTTAAAAATTGAAGATTAACCAGGTTTACACATAGTTAAAACTTTAGAAACGTTCTCTGGTAAAAATGTTAAAATGTAAACTTTCGGCTACCAGACTGAAGCCTTTAACGAACTGTTTTAGTTTGTTGAAGGCTAACACTCAGGTAGCCGAAAGCTTACATTTTAACATTTTTACCAGAGAACGTTTCTGAAGTTTTAACTATTTGAATTTATGTTTTTTAAAAATATTTGTAATCATTAAGGCGAGCAGGTTGGTCATTTTTAGTTTCTGACAAAATACATCAATCATAAAATTTAAAATTTGTAAAAGTTGACAGAGTAATTGAGACAACTGGCGTCTTCAAAAAAAGCGGCTTAATTTATCAATTAATGAATTTTGCAATAGCTTCTTAGAATAGCGAAACAGGCACCAAAGGCAAGTTATAAGCGGAATTTGACCATTAAATCTACTAGGAATAACAGGCGCTTTTTAAGCGCTTGAAGTTACTGCAAGTAAAAATGGAATGCGAAGAAATTTATATTTAAGAAAACATTTTGAATTTAGTTCATAACGCTTTTTATACTCTCAAAGCACTTATTTACGTTGGGGATTGGGACCGTCTGTAGATGCAGTAGTGACAAAAACAACATTTCATCTCAAAACAGACAATTTCTTACTGTTGCTTTTCTTCAAAAAACCCCTTGGATTGATTTTCGCTAAGGAAAATTTAAAACATTTAGAATGATAATAGTTTCAACTGCACAAATTTGAAAAGTACATGTGTTTTGAATTTATAAAAACCAGCTGGAAATGAAGTCGGAAATGTTATCGGCTGACAGTTGATTCCGAACAATGTTTCAACATTTGCCGGGATTCCTGTGATATTAGGTGACTTGCTGAGGGTTGCTGTTGTGGTGTGCTCGCTGGGCGGTGACAGTGAGGCCACCATGTCGCGTCTCTCGACGAAGTAGCCCCAAAAATTATGAGCCTGAAGTGCTAGCTGCCAATAACAGCTGTTTTGGCCTTTTTAGACCTCATTTGCATTGCAAAGCTTAACACACAGATCTAGAAACCAGCTTAATATCTTTAAAGTTTCTTCTTGTAGTAAAGAAAGTTATGTCATGACATAAAAAGAACGTAATGACGAAAATTCCTAAATTCAAACATGACAATTTTTAATTGATAAAAAAAACATCTAAGGAGGAGGAGGATGAGGAGGAGGAGGAAACGAAGAAAAAGAAGATAAGGATATCCTGAAAATTGTGCATTAATTAATATTATCACTGTTATTAGAATAATAAATATTAGATTAAAGTGGCACTACGATCAAATTTTTACTCTTTGATCTTTTAGGTGCATCACATAGAATTCCATCAGAGAATAAAATTGTCGTTAACCGTTTGCAAATATCTGCATTAGTACTGGAGATATTTAAGTTTGAAAAATGTGTAAAATATGCAAATGAGACTAGGCTTCTACAGATTGTGCTCGGCAACTTTTTGGCAACTTTTCGTGTTTGGAGCAACTTTATACGAGTCCAGCAACTTCAAGCAACATTCCCTTGAAAAAGCATAATTTTCGAGAATTTACAGTGAAAACCAGGAAATGAGTAAAGACTAAAAAATATGCTTTGTATTTGTTCTTTCTGAATAATTAAAACGGAACATAGATGTTAGGCCTGACTGTAAACAACTGAACCTTACATCCACCATTCCAGCGGAAATTCCATTTAGTTTGGTTACCTTGGCAACAATTTTTGCCGGCCATTTTGCCATATCTATGCAATTTGCATTTGGGTTGTCAAAAAGCTGCTACTTATTCAGCCCTGCTCTGCTTCTGCGGAGAGAGTGTTCAGTCTTCTAAACACATTCTCGTACCAACAAGAACATACACTTGAGGATTACCTAGAATCTTCTGTAATGCTGAGGTATAACAACAGCCAGAGGAAATTAAAACTATAGAACATGAATATATCAAGCCGATTTGGTCGCTTTAAAGTTTTTATAAGATTTTAACCCACACATATATATAGATGTAAAGATATCTTAGTAGTTATGCTACAAAACTAAATGTTAATTGTTAATAATTGTGTGCCAGGACTGGGGAGTCGTTCAAGACAACCCGATGGCACAAGCAACTGTTATAAAACTTAAATTTTAATAGAGACTAAAGAATGTTAAAAATATAGCTTATATTTCATTTTGCATTTTTTCTTTTGTGACCAACTTTTCACATTACAGGAGCCACTTTTCAATTTTCAAACAATTTTTGGGCAGCTTTCATGTATTTCTAGAGCAACATTTCAGCATTTTCGAAGCGCAATCTGTAGAAGCCTAATTGCAATTGTTCCAAACGGAACCAAGTTGTTGCCAAAGTTGGTGTTGATCAGGTCGTTGCTGATCAAGTTTTTGAAAGGAATAAAATTTACAAAGAAACTTTCTTTTCTTTGAACAATGATTTAAACATTATGTACTTGGTAAAGTTAGCATAGTTTGTATATACCAGAAATTACATACTTTAATAAATGTTTATTCTTCAAACCCAAATATTGTTTGTTTCTTTTTATTCTTTAAATAATCCCTAATTTTAAGACAATTTTAGCCTTTTTTCAAATGCATAGTTGCCTACTTAAAATTAAAAAGCCTCATTGCAAAATAGTTCTTTCTGAACCATAGCAAAACCAAAGGCTCCTTATGTTCCTAACCTTGGGTAAACTAGATTGCAAGACGATACATTTTTCATAAAAATTAAAGAAAACTCTACCAACTTGCAAGTTTGAAAACATTTTACAAATGATAAATGGAATGGAAAAAGCCACTACTTTTAAAATGAATTTTATAACAAAAATAGGCAAATTACATGACCCCTTGTACAGTGAACTAATAAAATCAACAGTTTTAAAATATGAAATTGTATTTTAAAAGCAGCCAAATGTGTAAAGGCATATAAGGAATTAATTTTTATCAATACATATATTATTATAAATAAAAAGATAAGTTAAAAAAACCCCTTGAGTAAGATAGGCTTAGTCGATAATTTGCCAATATCAAAAACTACCATAATACTCTTTGGCCCTCCAAAATTTTGCATAACAATTGCTTTTATTTTCTATTAGGACTTACAATTGTTACAACTCCAGTTACACAGGGAAAAATCAGGAAGGTAGGTAGGTGCAAACTTTCCATTTCGAAAAAAAGATACAATAATTAGCTGTTAAAATGGCTTTTAATTTTTGCACATACCCCTGGATATATTCTCAGCTACAATGTTTTTAAATAATTGTGGTCCACATAAAATATACTTAAACGTAAATAAATTTGACATAACCAGGGCTTTACGAAGAGGTCATCTAGATTTCTTTCCCTTGAAAGTACTAGTATAAGTAATTCATGACAACTTTTTTATGACAGGCAGTCTACCCTGACAACAGATAGATAGCAAGAATTCTGGGATTCTTGATTTGAAGGACAATTCTTTGTGAAGGAGAAAAAAGATCATATACTTATGTGATATGATGCTGAAGGCAGAGAAATACCAATAAGGCAAAAACGAAAGGTCGCCTAAAGAACACTTTGCAAGGCGAAAAGTTATTTCAATCGAGAGGTGTGTTGAGCGAAAACCTAATCCTGCTATCAGAAGATCCGAATCAGCCAAAACCTACAAATAAAAGCGAGATTTGCAGTAAAGCTCAGCAAGTAGCAGAGAAAGCAACTTCAGTCTATGTACAGTCAAACAGAAGCAAGGAAAGGCAAGCTTCACAGATGCAATATTAAATATTCTCTGGTAACCACGCTGGGAAAAAAATTGATTAAAACCGGCCATTTGGCACCCGCATGTTTGGTCAGCGGAGTATACCAACATGCAATAAAACAAAACAAACAAAATGGCCAACGTGTTTCATATCGTGTTTGAACATCTTTTGATCGCTGAAGCTGAGCTCAAACAAAGATTTAGACCAAGCAAAGGTTAAAGCGGCTTTTGAAGAACTCATTTCGTTGTCTAGGCGAGTTGCTGATCATCATCTTGCATCAGACTGTAAAACTGTGGTGGCGTTTACGGCAGCAGTCAGAGTGAAAAACTTGTTCTGTGAACTTTTGGGGCATCAAGTGCCAAATTTCCTTATCAGAAAGGCTCAAGGACTGAAGAAAGTTGAGGCAGTCATTGACAATGAAAGGCAATTTTCAATTTCATATAATTCCAAAAAGGAGAAAGTTTCCTTCGAGTTTCATTATGGCTGTTGGAATGAGCATGGATGGCCACAGCACTTGTAGGTGGTACGGCAGTTGACTGCACTCATGGACAGTATAAACTTCAAAGTCAAAGCTACAAATTCTTATACATTTCCTATATTTCTGGAACTTGACCTCGACATAAAGTTAATCATTATAGACACGTGTTCATTAAAATCTGAACAGACATGAACTATATATGTTGCGGCAAATGAATAGCAAAACAGTTACTGTATCAGCAGGATACCTAAACCAAGTGCAATTCCACAATTGGTTTCGGCTCCATTAAATCAAAGTGTCTATTGCTTTGTTTGATTGTCTGAAGCAGATGACCTGGCTGGGCAATAAGTAAGTCCCAGCCACTGTCTCAGCTAGATAATAATATTACTATGAAAGTGTCTATTTCTTGGTTTGATTAATGTCAGAAGAAAGAAGTAAGGCCTGACCACCACCTTAATCAAATATATGACCTATTTTCTTAAAGAGGGGTTGATTTGTTTAGGGAAAAAAATGTGTAGATTTGTCTTGGTATTGCTAAAATGCTTCGCAACATTTCTGAAAGAAAGAAATCAAACCCACTGAAGTTTATATACATAAGTATACAATGTCCCCTCCTGGTTACCACCATAATGGCTTTATGAAAGCTCATGAACTCGGGCACACGATGTACAATTACACATTATAGGATTGCATTGTGGAGTCATATATATACATATTACTAGCTTTTGTCTATCAAAAATCTTAGTGTTTGTATAGTCAATTTTATTAGAAATAGGACCTCTATTGATAAAAGTTGATGTGTTTTGATACTGAAGGAGTTACTCTATTGAAATAAAGGTATTTATCTATCTATCTTATGAACAAATTTACTTTAACATCTGAGACTTCACAAGTCTATTTGTTGCATAGTACTACTAGTTATACCTATATGCTCTCACATTAAATCTACAATTATAAATATAGTTTAAATTTGTTAATTAAGTAAAACATTTCCAGTGAGTTGTCCCACTATGAAACTGTTAATGATGTTCCTCCAACTTCCATGTTTAGCAGGTATTATTCTTGCATTAAATTTACCATAAAAGCAACACGACTTGCTAAGAAGATTAGAAAGTGGTGGCTGGATGGATGAACCAAGATCTCGAGTACCACTTTACTTGCAAAGAATCCCGTCCTTTTTGTCACAATTTTATGAAGCTCTTCAGTCTAAACAAGACGATAAACACACTTCTTTTCGGTTGCACGTATTTGCTTTCATAGCAATTAATTTGCGGAATTCCATTTCACTTTTCAACAGGCACGAAATAACAGATAAAGAGCTCAAGGCCCTTTCAGGTTTTTGTTCTAAACATTTCAGGGCTTCCTCCCTTTTTTTAAAAGCAAAACCAACCAGCTAGATTGTCGGACATGTTGTACCTGTGCACTCCAGACAACTTCATGAAAAACTTGGAATGGGATTAGGCATCAACAATATGGAGGGTAGGGAAGCTAAGCATGTGGTATTAGCCAAATTTGCCAGGAATTCCCTCCACAGTAGCAGATGGCATCATGTTTTTAAACATGAATTTGTTTCATTTATTTGGTTGAGGGAAAATGGGTATGATACCACAACATATAAATGCAGCAGTGATGTATATATACCCAAGCGTTGCCTTACACCTGAACTCTGTCACTGTGGAGAACCAAAAAATGTTCTTCAATTCAAGTGTGCATTCTGCAGTGTCAAAATACAGAATGTAATAAAAGACTGTGTCACAAAAGGACTCATTACAAACACTGTTAAAGAATATATGTAGATCACACTAATTTATTTATATATTAAATACTAAATTTAACAATTTATATATAGAATTTTGTAAGTGTGGCAAAT
>JAOBAY020077878.1:0-11114 GCA_025331085.2 Zoanthus sociatus
AAATCAATTAGAAAAGACACTTTTTATTGTTATTTAAAATAGGTAATGCATATTTTTTTTTCTGCTGTTATCTAACAATTTTCCAATAATATCTGCAGAAGCCAGACCTATACATTTTTGGATCTTCAAATCATTTATCACTTTTAAAATCATTATCAGTTGTTCAAAACAGTGTTTTTCATTGATCACAGCATCTGTTGGGAGAATAACTAGTAATTTTTGGAGAAGACATTGCCATTCTAAAATGCATGGAAAATTTGTACAAACTAATGCAAAATTCACCAATTCAAAAAGGCGTCACACACCAAGATAGTTAAAAGTTGATTGAAGCAAAAAATATTAATCATTCAATAATAAAAGTAGCCTTAATTTTAAACATTACACAGTATGGACAGTGAATTTTTCCTGCTGGTTTTTGCTGGTTACAGTACTTTCTTGACAAGATTGCTGGCACTGTTTTGCTTCCCTATTCTATCCATTTCAAAGTGCTTCAGAGAACTACAGTATGGCACATTCTTCTCCAGGCACCCCAATCCAATGCCTTGGTTCCTAAGTCTTCTGAATTGATGTTGCAGGCTTTGTGTAAGGGATGCTTTTAAGACATTTTCGTTTTGTACTTTTTGTATTGTCCTCCATGGTGTGTGCAACATGGCTGGACCATCTACATTGAGCCTTGATTAAGAATAATTCAATGTACCTGTTATTTGGCTATATTTAATACCATACAGATGAACAGAATTGGAGTTTATGGTACTTAACTAATAAGTAGGCAATTGACATTACTTTACTTAACCTTTAAAAAACATATCGAACTAATGTATTACAAAAAAAGATAAACTGCCTGTAAAAAGTATTGTATTTTAGAGTAATAAGATGTTTTGTTTTCTGACCTAAGATTCAACCTGAATGTTGACCATGGTAAGATTTTGACTCTGTGACCCATCATGGACATTTTGTGCAGAGTTGGTTGACGGTTGAAGATGACTAAATCATCATCTCGAATGTGTCTCTCCACCTAAGACAAAAATTGGTGATATTTTATTAATACCAACGAAAGATAAAATTCTTCTTGTGAGGAGACAAATCATTTATTTAAATGTATTTTCATTAGCCTGCTTTTTGACAGCAAAAAATGTATAAAAAATTATTTTTTAAAAACTATATAAAATTATATCTAAATTGCCTATAAAAGCAATTTTTGTTTTGACTAAGCTAAGTTAGACCTGTCAGCCTCAACAAGGCAATACTGACATTGTACATAATTATACCAATGATTCATTGTTAAAAATAACTCAAAGGGGGGAGGAAAAAAGCATCTGCTCGGTATCTCAAGAAAAACTGGCTAATGGTATGGAGTTAATGAACACAGGAGGTATTAATAAATGTCATGGTGTCAAACAGCTGAAACAAAAAATCTGTTGACATACTTACTTTGTAACCAAACTGAAGATGCAGATCACTTGGTCTGGGATGGAAACGGAGATCAATTCTGTCACCATTGTCCCTGATGATGTACTTGGCTCCTGGGTATTGACTGCTACCCCTGGCAACTAATGCCTGCATTCTAGATAGGACAAAAAAGCACAATCTAATCAATGAAATGGTAAATTTGTAATTAAACAATCTCTTATGCAAGTATCTAAAAATAATACAATACAATAAGCAAATTCTATTTTTGATAGCAAAAGCTTGTCTTTGAATGCTTTTGTTGGTTTAATTTACAGCATTATAAGTTACTACTAGTGGGTTTTGCAAATCAAGATTCATTTTGGCATCATTGTTTTCTACTGCTGCAATGAGCATATTTCTTTCTAAATATAGTAGCAATGTGAAATATAAGTGAACTTCATGGAAAATATTCCATCCTATTCCACAGTTTTCAATACGAGGCAGTAGAAGGTGAATGTCACCACCTACTTGAAAAACATTTTCACCCTTCTTCAGTTGCAAAATTTCTCAGACCATGCAAACAATATGAGAAGTATTAGCTCCACTGTCTATCTTTGTTAACCCTGCATTCAACTGGTTTCTTTATAAATAAACAACTAGAAGGTAAATATAATATTTTTTTTTATTAAGGTACTGTGAACAATGTAACAAGTGCCAAAAAAACTAATATTAGTTTAACGCAACAAATACTGCTATCTGGGCCGGGTTGTTCAAAGTTGGGTTAAATTTAACCCTGGGTTAGCAAAAATTACAGGAGCAACTGCTTCTCTGGGAAAAAAATTACAAATCACACAAAATACAGTTTAGATAATCCTCAGAAAGAACATGTTAATCCCAAATTTAAAAGCCAAATCTGGCTTTGTATGGCTGAAAACATAATCGTGGGTTTAAAATTTAACCCAGGGTTAATGTTAATCGGTGTTTGAACAACTTGGCTCTGGGAGTCAATCCTGAAGCTGCAAAATGCTTACTCATCAATATTGAATGGTGTGACAATATCAGGAAAAGTCAGGTTTTGTGCAATGGTTCTTGGAACTCCAACTTGATCAATCTTCAAGTTTGGATCTGGAGTGATGACAGCACGAGCTGAAAAGTCCACTCGCTTTCCCATGAGGTTACCACGAATACGGCCTTCTTTACTTTTGAGTCTTTGCTTCAAAGATTTCAATGGCCTTCCGGACTTTTGCATTGCCTGCAACCAAATTGAATGACTAAGTCAGTGGCATAACATTCAATTCAAAACAAGATAACTGATACTAAAAAACATTTAATTTACTATCACAGACATTTAGTACTATCAGTTTTAATCATGTATAATAAATATTAAGGAAAGGTATGATTATTTTTATATTGTTAAGATGCATATGCTTTGTGTAAAAAGTCATTTTAGCTAAACTATGTAGAACTGATGTTTTAATTCAACAACATAGATGCCTGAGGAAACTTAAATATAAAATTATAAGTAAGATCGCCTGACTCAAGATGTATTTACATTGAGTAACTTGTTTAATGACATGCAACTATTTTTCCTATCAGCTTCAAAAACTATGAAGGCTAATTAAACTAACTACCACACAATACCAACTTTACAGATGTTTGGCTATCAAATGATAATAAAATAATTAGAAAGTAAAGATGATCATATTGGTAGTGATGACAATGAAGGAATACTGATTGTGTGTGATGATGGTGATAATCATTACAACAACAGTGACGATATTGAACGTAATGATGTATGTAATCATAATGATGGTTGTCAATGAGACGACAATCATGATAATGATTATGCTTATGATAATGAAATGATTGTAATAATGGTCAAAATGCTGATTGTGGTGACTATGAAGGTGATAAAATAATAATGACAATGATGTTGATGATTACTATGACAATGATGACAATATTATAATGCTGGTGTTAAGAATCTTAATAATAGTCATAAATGAATGCTGTGTCAGTATTTCTACAGAAACAGTTTTACAAACAGATAAGTTTTACATAGTAGTGAAAATAATTTTTGAACTGACATCTGGGACTCTAGTCCTTCGTTGGAGTGAATGGTATTAAAATGATACTGGTGACACGGTTGATGATGGTGATAATTACAATGGTGACAAGTTTGATGGTCATAACATACCCGAGGAAGTCCTGGTATTTCATTGTCATAAAGGGTTGCTACATGAAACTGCAACATATTTGTGTCCTCAGCAATGATATGAGCAGCTGCACCATTGAGTTCATTTCTTCTGAGATTGTTATTAGCTTTGACAATATCTGCCAACTTGTGAGTCAAGTCATCCTATCATAAAAATAATAAAAAGTACATATAATTTATAGTGTCACCCTAAAACATTTCATTACCTGCAGACTTTGAAACTTACCTATTTTATTTTTCATAAAATGATTGATGTTATTCAATCAAATTTTCAATAAGTTAACCCTTTACATGCTAGATTTTTGAAAACCAAAAATTTTAATTTTCTAAAAAAGCAAAAACTTCAGAATTAGTTTTAAACCATCGACATTTCTAGATTATACTTGCAAACACAAAGAAAATGAATGGTCATTTAATAAGGTTTCATCAACAGGTTCAAAAGTTAGGACAATTTTACTTTATATGAAATCGTTTTTAGCAGGACAAGGGTTAATAGTATTTTTACCTTATTTATACCAGATTGCTTACGCTGCATTATCGCAAAACAAGCCTGCTCTTGGTGTGCTTAAGTCAACTGGGGCTGCCCTGATTGACAGAGGCAAAGACGATAAAGAGTTTGTGGATGATGTATCTGGGAAACTGGATGGCGTGACAGACAACTACACCCTTCTTGAAGAAAAATTGCGTTTCAGGATGAAACGAATTCAAGAAGCCTTGTTTAAGTATCAAGGGTTTGACGAGTGTCTGGATGACTACGAAAGGTGGTTGAGTGAAATGGAGAGAAAACTCAAATCAGCTGGAATGCTGTCTATCAAACCTGCCGTTATTAGGAAACAAAAAGCTGAACAAAAGGTTAGTAGAAATGTGCAGGGCTTTCAGATTGTTTTGAAGTAAACGTTTACTCCAAAAAAGTAGGCGGCTAGGAACAGAGATGAATGGGATGTGACACCCATCATCTCTTGAACATTTTAAGGGATTATGTTAAGCAAAACAAATGCAACTCCAAAACAAAGTTCTACTACTTTTAATTAAAGCTCAATCTCTCAAATTTGGACGTTTGGATAGCACTACATATGTTTATACATGGACATACTCTTGTCCTTTCTGCCACAGGCCTCCCATCCCCCAACTGGGCCGCTATGCAGGTTAAAAAATTTATTTTATTGCAAACTTTGAGGTGAACGCGGACATTTGACAAAATCTCCAAATTGTCAGACGTTTTATACCTCACATCAGGAAAAAGTTACTGGCTATGAAACGTGAAGTAGCCGGCAGAGCTCCAGCGGTCTCCGGCTTGTTCTGAAAGCTCCGAATGTGTGGCATAGTTCTTGCCGTCGGTAAAATCTATGCTTTGCAACCACAAAGTTAAGGTTTCATCCTGCGCTTTTCTGAGATTTAAACATTTCTGTGACCCCCTTTTCAAAATTGATTCGACTTTACATCCTTATAATTATGCATGATATCTTTAAAGACAGTGCTAGGGTCTGCTAGGAGCACCCTTAACCCCTTAACACTACAGAATCCTAAATAAGAGTCTGCTCCAGTTACAAAGGTTACTTGAGAGTCTACAGTTTAGTACCATTTCGTGATCTTCCTTTGCAAGATTTGTTAGCAATGTGTTACTTTCATCTGTTAAGAAGTTTGAAAATTAAGATTTACTTTGTTGGTAAAGTACTTGTTATAGAACAATAAAGATACGATTAAGGTTTTGTTAGTATATAATTTTTTTTTTAAATCAAATATCTTTAGGGAAAAAATAGATTTTACAGCAAGTTAAAGTCTGTTTTACCTGTTTAGGCTGTGACGGACGAGATAGCACACCACCAGCCAGTGTATGATGACCTTATGACCAAAGGCCAGGAGGTGTTGCTTAAGCAGGAACCGGGAGCTGGGCGCAACCAGTTGGAACGCAGGCTCAATGAAATCACAAACCGTCTGGTTGACGTAAAAAAGGCTGCTTCTGAACGTCAGAAAAACCTCGACAGGCTAGTGCCAGTTGTGCTTGGTTATGTTGAGCTACGGTCAGAATTTACCAAGTGGTTGACTGGGGCTGAGAAGGAACTTTTCAATCTAGCTCTTACCTCACCAAACCAAGATCTTGCGTTCTTGCTTCAAAAGCAAAGCAAACTGAAGGTGAGTACTGAGTACTGTTTTCTTCATATTCGTAGTCAAAACTATCGTCCATCCAACATAAAAGATCTGTCAAGTTTATACTGTTAGAAGCACTGTTATAAACCTCTTGTTAATGTTTAGACAGCATTTCGTAAACATTACTACATGCCCTCATTGATTTTACAAGGAAAGAAGAATCGTTTTGCTCAAGAAATGATTTCTATTTAGTGGCGTTGATGGAAATAAATTGCACCGGTGTTCTATAGGTGTAATCCGTTTCAATCCTCCTAACCCAAAATTGTTCTAGATTGAATAGTATTTTCAGCAACTACAATGAGCACAAGGACTCGTTAGTGGCTGTAATTACCCCTTTACTATGAATAATGATGGGGCTTAATGCTAAGAGCCAGGTAGAACTGTTTTGGCAAGATCAGAGTAGCTAATATTACTGCTCGGTTTGCTTCACTAATAGTCTCGTTACCTTGTTGTATTATTTAGCCGCTGCAAGTATTAAACACTATAGCACATGTGGTTTCTATGCTTGTGATCAAATCTAGTTACACTTGTAAAAGTAAACCACTTTTACTATTACTTTTACTTATACTTTAATACTAGTAACTTTTCTTAACATACATATCAGGATGCCAATATGAGGTTTAAATTACAAATGATGTAAACGTCAAACAAACAATTTCAAACTTTACCTTTGTCCCTTACATAATTAAGACGTTAGCAAAAAAATGCGTTCTTTTACTCCTAAAGATGACATATGTCGAAAACGTTTGTGTAAAACATTTATATTATTTGTAATTTTAACTTTTCTTAACGTATTTGACATATAGGACTTGCTTTTTCTGCAGGCAATTCGTCAGGATATGGAGGACCACAGACCGCAGTTCCAGGCTACAGTACAGGCATCGAATACCTTGATTGGTGTGTGTCACGAGTTAGCTATCAACAATGACGTAGTGGTTGTGATCAATGACATTGAGGAGATCAAACGACGATGGGAGGTTCTCACTACAAGGTATAATGAGTTTTGTTTCCAACTATTTATGCCAAATACGCGAATTTTAACAAAACACTGGAAGCAGGTTAATGTGGTACTTAGGTTTGGTGTAGTTAGGTATGTTGGCGTTAGATCGGGCAAGTATCCTACGTACCAAAGTCACGGACTAGAATCTTAGGCTTCACATAACGTATGGTCTACAACTCGATAGCAGTCTATGAGAATATTCCAGGTTTTTCCTAACACGAAATTAACAATTTTCCTGACATATCTTCAAATCCAAAATACAGTAAAATTGGAATAAGATATTTTATCATAACTAAACAGAGTAAAGCAAGCAAAATAAGCATACCATTGAAATCAAGCAATAAAAAAAAAATTGGTAAGTACATACATAATAGATAAACATTTCTCTTAATTTGTGTAATTAGCAATTATGATGTAAATCAGCGAATGATTGATTGATTAAGCGATTGATTATTGAATGCTTAATTGATCGATCGATTGATTGATTGATCAGTTGGTTGATTGAATGACTGATTGATTAATCGATCAATTAATTGATCATTGGTTGATTGATTCATTGATTGATTAATTGTTTGCTTAATTGATAGATCGATCGATGGATTGAATGATCTATTGAAACAGTTTTACAAAAGGATGAATTTAACACCGTTGTGAAAAAGAATTTTAAGGACTCCAGTCCGAAACGTCAATCTAGAAATTCTTTTTCACCACTGTGTTAAATTTATTCTTTTGTAAAACTGTTTTTCTAGAAACACCGATGCAGCGTTCTGTTTATGAATTATGTATTGATTGAAATAAGGAATAAATTTATATAAAAAAAAATACTTCAAGCTATGTTTTAATGAATTACAGTATTCTGCGTGGAGAAAAAGAACTTCGTAGCGCTAACAACACGTTGGCCCAAGTTCAGGAAGTAATGCAACCCATGCAACAAGTTATGAACGATGCTGCTTCCATCCTGGACTCTGAAACATCATTCGAGACCGTTGATCTTGGACATGCGAGAAAAGAACTACAAAAAGTGAACGTAAGTATGGTTTTTGAGGTTCATCCTTGTAGTAGCTTTACAGCTTTGAGTAACCTGTTGGTTATTTCCATTTGCTTTACCAATTCTTCAGGTGATTTGTTTTAGTTTCCGCAATCAAGCTCTTTACAGAAATCTTAGATTACTAAGTGAAGAAGAAAAAAGGCATTCAAAAACGAATTTACAGCTTTTAATGAAATATTGAATTTAACTTTAATTTGAACTATTAGGAATTTCAGATATTCCGATTAACTTTAATTTAAACTATTAGGAATTTCAGATATTCCGATTACCTGTGCAACTTTGTTGCGGTTGCTTTGTAGTTTTATTTGCAGTGGAAGAAATAGTTTGATTTGAAGTATTAATTTTCTTTTGCAGCATATGATTGACGTTCTGGATACAACCGAGGTGAAACTGGTGCGCCTATCGAAGCAGGTTACCAATAATGAGTACATCATCACCATTATCAAAGAGGGCAGAGTCATGCAGGTTCGTCTAAAGGAAAGGAAAGTGAAGCTAGAGAAGTTCATCAAAACTGTGGAGATATTCCAAGGAACGGGACGTGAAATTGAGACAAAAATCCAGGGGATCATGACGTTTGTCTCTGTGGAGGTACTAGTTACCGATGTAGAGAACATTAAGGATCAACTGCGACACGTTCAGGTATGTAAGCCGTGTAGGCAAATTTAAATTCAACTTCCAAGTTAACTCATTTTCTACTCTGTTGCTTCCAGCTACCGAAGCACTGTTTAATAAGAAAATTAAGACTATATAAGAGATCAATTATTTGATTTGAATTTTTTAACTAAAGTGTAAGTAAAATGAAATGCTTAACGCTATTTTAGTCTTTGAAATCAGCGGTAACTATGAATACAAATCTGCAATTTGTTTTGGCAGTTACTGGTCTATTTTTATCGTCAATTAATTTAACCTGTTGTTTTCAGTATCTACTCACCTGGTACTTATTATAAAATTTTGGTAACTTAAAATAGACTTTGTGACATTCCGGTAGTTGTTTTTTCCAATAATCTTCAGTATGAACAGGTGCAAACGACCTCCCTTTTGATCTTCAGGAGTAGGAAAGTCTCTTTACACTTTTTAGAATAATCTCATTGGAATTATTATGTTTTCTTTTAAACTTTTATTATCGCTTTTGACCCAATAAGCAGCCAACCCCACCCCTTCCCTTACCGTAGTAAGATTTCTCAGAGAACAGGTCCATGGACCGCCAAAAATTACTTGTGCCTTGGGCACTCCCAAAAGATGCGCCAAAGATTACTTGTGCCTTCGCCCCTCTCAAAAGATCCTGGTGATTCCTAGGGTCATTGATACAGGAGGTTTATTAGGGAGTAATTATTGAGCCAAAAAAGCAGACTACATTGTGGCATGCATGGTTTCTTTCCTTGCATCTTTGGTAACCACAAATAAATTTTTATTATTTTTCTCATTGACAGAACCTCGAGGAAGAAGTAGTAATACACCGAAGGAAAATTGACACAATGGAGGAAAGTGGAGAATGGATCATAAAAACAAGTAACAACAACCCTGAAGTTATCAGTGATATTCGATCAAACATCTCCAAGGCGAAATCCACCATCGACGAAGTGACAGTAAGACTAAACGACCGTCGGAGAAGACTCGAAACTGCTTTGTCTGAAAACCAGAAACTGCAGATTACTTTTGATGATTTTAGCTCGCGTGTTGGTAAAGTGGACAAGACGTTGGCACGTGCCAAACCTGTGTCTGCAATGTATATAGAGATTAAGGAACAGAGACTATCGCATGAGGTAACTCAGTTTAATCATTAATTAAGTTACAATGTCTTGAATTTCGGATTAACTTTTCAGTACTTCAAAGCGTCAAGAGCAAGGTTTAAAGTGGGCAAAAACGTTTAGCCAGAATAAATAATTATGAATTATCAGTCTTTGCTGTAGACTGATCTGAATCTGACTTCGGTTAATGGAGTTGTAATAATTATAATAGTACAGCAAAATTTCATTTGATTGAAATTACACAGTAGTAAATTACAGCCCGAGAAAAGGTTATTAAAACATCTAGTAGGGTCAATAACCAGGAAGGCTTAGGTATGCTTTTCGTAAGCCAGGTTAGGCAATCGAGACGAAATGCTTGCCAATGTATCTAGAATTTTTTTTTATTAGAAACCAATTTTTTAATACTATTGTATTACATTTAACTGATCAGAAATGTATATAATTGCCGGGAGCTGGAAAAATACCTGGTTGTGAACGTGATTTTTTTTGGCTATAAAAGCCAGTAGCCATCTCAAAAAAGGACTTAGTCTCCCTCTTCATACCCACCTATGATGCCATGTTTCCGCCCGTTAAAACAAATATCTACACCCCTGATTAATAATAGTGGTGATGCACATAAAGAAACGTCTTTTTAACGTGCTTTTATGTTTCGTTGATAAAGGGAAAAATGTCGTTGCATTATATTAACCTTATAAACATTAGTTAACAACGTTTCCTTTGTCATTTACCATTTGCATCACAGTTTGTTTTTTTTTTGCTTCCACTGTGACAATTTAAAGCTTCTATTTGACTTAAACTCTCTTCTTGCTGTTAATTTTCAGGTGATTGTGCGAGAGGTTGGTCGCCTTGTTCCAGTCAGCGACTACGTACTGCCAGCTGCGAACAAGGTGATTGAGGAGAGCCAGCCGGGAGCTGATAGAGACAGTTTCCAGACCAAGGTAACAGCTATCAGTACGTTGTGGATGAACGTGCGATTGAGAACTACGGACCGCCAGCATGTGATAGAGCATGTTTTCCCAGCTGCTCAGAATTATGATGACGCATGTAAAGGAATTACTGATTGGTTGAAGGACACAGAGCATAAGTTTATCTCCCTCACACCAGTCCCCTGTGATGTGAATAGTGTTAACCAGCAGCGAACGAACTTGAAGGTACTGGTACCGACTGCATTATTTTCCATAGTTGTTTGTCATTAAGCTTCTCTATTATTATTTTGGATCGTCTTGAAGCTTAACGAATTTCAAGTTCCTAAACTACCAAATTTGATACTTTTCTAAAATGATCTAAAAAGAAAGTAGACTTCGTACCGGCGTAAAGTACAAACAGGTTATTTTAATTAACAGCTTCAATTCTGTTCTGATAAGTTGCCATCCGAATTCGGTTGCTTTTGTTGTTAGTTTTAAAAATACAATATATATCTGAAGAGACATAGTATAATGCTGCTGAAAAGAGTAGCAAAACAGTTACTGTTTATCAGCAGGATGCTTATATTGTGTGCAATTCTACAATTGGTTTCGGCTCCATTAAATCCTGTACCAATTGAAGAACAATTCAGGTGGAGCCACC
>JAOBAY020077889.1:0-11113 GCA_025331085.2 Zoanthus sociatus
TTGATGGTAAAAATATATCATGATTTCAAATTTTAGTGCATTTATAGCAATTTTAGCAATACAAATTTCAAAATTTTTCCGGGGGAGCATGCTCCCGGACCCCCCTAGACCCGCTCGCGCCTTCGGGGCTCGCTCGGCCAGCCCCTCCACTTTCCGAGCCACTCCGCGGGCCTTGTTTTTGTTTTCATAGTTCATACTCATGCTCAAACTTTTAATAAGTTTTTGATAAGTTTTATCAGAACAAATAGAGGCTGAATCAGCCAAAAAATTAAAAACAATGAACCTCGCTAAGCAGAATTTATTGGTTCTTATCAAAAACAAGCGTGTAATAGATTTATGTCCGACATTGGCCTATTTTGTCACGTAGCAAGTCAATAACTGTTTAAATCTTTTGTTTTAACCACGCGGTGACCCTTTGTGTTATGGTTATTGTTTGCAATTGATATAGTAAAACCCGCCTATTGGTTTTGCCTCTTTGTGCTACCGTTGTTGTTGGAGTAAGTGTGCTGGCGGAAGTTTAGCCACGACGGCTTTGCCGAGGCCAGGGCAGAGACCAACAAAGCCAATAAATAAAAAAAGAAAAGCCAATAAATAAAAAAGAAAATGAAGTTAAAAGAAGTGGAGCTAATTCCCCGTTACAATTTGATAAATGGGCCATTTGCAATTCTCTTTCTGTTATTTGTTTTTTAGATTGTTTATCAATTTTGCTTGATATCATACTTTTTATCTTTTTATGTTTTTTTCGCAATGTACACAATCACACGAAAACCCCGATTACGCCTTTTCGGAGCGTATACACTCTTTTTTTTAATAAGAAAATACTTTATAAGAATATTGAGGCTGAAACTGGCCAAATTTTTAGAATATTTTAAAATACTGAGGCTCAACTTTTGTTAAGAATATAAGTTTGCATTGCATGTTTGAAAAAAAACATTACTAATTACATATATTGTAATTGCACTCCAATCCCAAATGACAAAGCTATATACAGATCTATTACCTTTGAAACTTTTCAATAACACAGTCATTTTGAAATTGGAAATTATAAATATGTTACCGATATTTCCGAAACTAAGAATATTTGTAAGAATATTTTCAATTTAAAATCGGCCAAAAAATAAAAATATTCAGTCTCGGTCCGAAAAACAATATTCTTATAAAAAAAAGAGTGTTCCTTCGTCGTACTCGTCTAAAAGCGTTTTAACCGTGATATAATGAGTTTTCAAAACATACCATAACCTAAAACAACAAGAAATCATGGAAAAACTTAAGAGTTTGCCAAAACCAGCGCGAGTCTCGGTGCAAAGCAGCAAATGAGTTTTGAGGTTACTTCGGGATAGAAATATCTTGTAAATTACATCTGACAAAGTTTGCCTGCTCTAAACGTTGTTTCGACAAAATTAATTGAAGCAGTAGTCGGTTCATTTGCGGGTTTGAGCGTGCGTTGAGTGTTGCAGTTTTGTCTAACAAGGTTACCCTGAAAGTATATTTTCTTTAAATGGCCGCTTGCTATGGTAAAAGTAAAAGTTTACTTTCCGTGAGGCAATAAATGTGCACGTGTAGAAGAAAAAAGCTGCTTCAATGTTTTTAGCTAAAAGCTATTTTATTTAAACCACAGGCACAGACTAAACTGCTACAAATAAAAATTAAGTGTTTATAAAGTTAGGCTTAGAAAGTTTGCATTGTTGCAACTAATCATCCGGATTCATTAGAAGTGCAAACATTCGATGTACATTTAGGAAATAACCTTTAGTCAAACTTTAATAATTGCCTAGAGGAGCAGACGGAAAATTTTTCATCGCTGGAAAAAAATAACTCTGACCTTGGACGTTAGTCCTTCCTAAGGTTGAGTTCATGAAAAACCGAATCAGTTTCGTGAATTTTCTACGACTGTTTCTCTGTGCCAAGTGTTACAACGGCGTTGATGTGGCAATGTTTTCACGTTTATTGTCCTTGGTTGTAAAGCCATAATGAACCCGGATGAATAGCCTGCTTTGAATATGCAATTGTTATTCGTAGCTGTTAAGTTTATTTCTGTGGTTTGAGAAAATAGTTTTTAGTTAGACTGGAAACATCTAGACTTCTACACACGACATTTTATAGAAAAATGTTAACTTATTATAAAATGATCCCTTGGCTTGAAAGAATCGAAGAAAGTCTAAAATCTAGACCACAAAATAATGCTAAATTGTGCTTGAAAATAGTTCATTTCACATTTATATTTACAAACCAACAGAGGCTAGCTATAGAGGAAAACAATTTTGTTTCTTTTTATCTCTAACTTTTAACGACTATTTCGTTCTCAATCATTTAAAATGCGTATCACTCCCGAGTCATCAAACAATTTCTTAAAATATATGGAGCTTGCCAGTTTAAGTTCTCAAAGATTCACGAAGAGTCTTTTTCAAAATATCTTATACATGACTGCCCTGGAATACGAATGTTATCTTTGAGTGAGAAGTGGCCACGTAATGTTCTGTATCTCTTATAGATACTGGTGAAATTTCGACATTTTGTGAATGAAATTTCAAAGGAAAACCGGCAGCACACTCCTGAGCGGGAAGCTCTCTTGATTGTAATTGGCTAATCATGTTAGTAACCATAGCGACACCAATATCTTTCAACTACGTAATACAATGGATGACGATTATAAATAGTCATTTCAAAACAATAAATTAGATCAAATTTTACTGTTTGCACCTGTCCAGATTGAAAATGTTCTTTTTTGTGGATTGTTCATTTTGCCAGCCTATAAACAACAAAAACGCAAATCGTATTTTCTATTGTTATTTTTCATACAAAAATAGATATATATCAATAAAATGCTCTCTTTGCCTTGCATTGCAAGTCGCACGACTTAAAGAACTTGAGTACTTGAGTCTTGACGCAAGATCTTGACCGGCACAAACTAAATAAGTACATACTGATTAAAAATGGCATAATGAGTTGTACAAAAAGAAAGACAAAAAAATTAAACTTAAAAGTTAAAGCGAAGATTAAAAAATAATTTTCAAGAGCAAATAGCAAAACCTTCACTGAAAGTTGTCAAAAGCTGAAATAAAATCGGAAAAGACCACAGGGTGCCCAGTTTGAGCCACGGCCCTGCCGAGATTTGAATATTTGTGTAACCTTTTTTCCGCCTAAGCCAACTCAGCTTTCCATCTTTCCGTGGTAGGTAAATGAGTACCAGCGTCTGGTGGGAGTTAACCCGGTGATGGGTTAGTGTCCCGTCCAGGGGGAGTCAAAGACTCTCATCCGCTCAACACTACCGAAACCAGGGATAAGCACCGGCTGAATAGACCATTTGGCTCGAAAAGGTTTTAGCTCAGATGCTGGGAATCAAACCCGATACCTTGTCGTCGGAAGGCGGAAATCTACTCCTACCATGCTACTTTTGAAAAGCGAAGAACTGGTTCTAAAAAAACACAACTTTTTTCTGCAACCGACAATTTTACAATTTTTCCAGCTCTAAAACTGCAATTGCAGTTGCGTTTCTATTCTCCTCTTATTTGGTCTTGAGTTTGTAATGCAAATAATAGATAATTTAAAGTATATGTTGTAATTGGTTTTAATCTTTTTTTGTTTTTACAGTTCATGGTGGTTACAGCGCTTGGTCAAAGTACAGCGCATGTTCAGTAACTTGTGGTAACGGAACTAGGATTCGAACAAGAAGCTGCGTCAACCCCAGGCCCAAGAACTTTGGACATAACTGCAGTAAGCTGGGTCCTTCTGTGGAAATTACTTCCTGTGCCCCAAACCCCTGTCCGATTGACGGATTTTACACCGAGTGGTCACCGTATAGCTCCTGTAGTCAAACATGCGGAGCAGCAGTTAGGCAAAGAACTCGAGAATGCACAAACCCTTCGCCAAAGTTTGGCGGGAAAAATTGCTCTCACCTTGGAGCCGTGGTAGAAACAAAACACTGCGTTTTTAATTTTTCTTGCTCGAGAGGTGGCAATTACAGCAGTTGGTCTGATTTCGGGCCTTGCAGTAGAACTTGTGGTGAAGGAGTTAAAATTCGCAGGCGATCGTGCACAAATCCACCACCGGACCCTGGCGGGGCCAGTTGTACCCCACTTGGCCAAGATGTTGAGGAACGTAGGTGTAACCAACGGCCATGTCCTATTCATGGAGGGTACAGTGAATGGTCTCAGTTTAAACATTGTGATAAAAGTTGTGGAGGTGGTGTTATGTATCGGAACAGATCCTGTAACAATCCAACTTCTAACCATGGTGGTAGGGGATGTGCTTCTTTGGGACCCTTTATTGAGTTTCGCCCTTGTAACGCAAAGCCATGCCCTATCCATGGCGGCTACTCCAAATGGTCTGCTTGGACGCCTTGCACTAAATCCTGTGGGGGAGGAGGTAGACTCAGAACTCGATCCTGCAACGATCCTTACCCAAAATATGGTGGCAGGAATTGTTCACATTTTGGAAGAAGATTCGAGTTTACCGACTGCAATGTAGGATATTGCCCGGTTGACGGGGGTTACACGCCGTGGTCCGAGTTTGGTCCCTGTACAAGGACGTGTGGAACTGGTACCAAGAAAAGAACTAGGAAGTGTACAAACCCAAGGCCGGCTTATAACGGGCGAAACTGCTCCTGGGTAGGTAAACCTGTTGAAGAGATTCCCTGCAACACTCAAGTGTGTCCTGAGTACAGCCAGTGGTCGCAGTTTAGTAACTGTTCTAAATCTTGTGCAGTTGGAGAAACGATGAGAACAAGAACTTGTAAAACTGACTCAGCGGAGTTTGGTTTCGTCAGCTGTGCTTCTTTGGGAGCCGCTACAGAAAAAAAAATTTGCAATATTTTTCCATGCCCCGTCCATGGTGGCTACACTCCTTGGTCAGCGTTTGAGGAGTGTTCAAGATCGTGCGGGAATGGGACTCAAAGTCGATTCCGAAACTGCTCCAGCCCTACTCCTAAATACGGTGGCAATAATTGCTTCTTTCTAGGGCCACATATAGAGATATTGCCCTGTAACACGCATCACTGTCCGCGGTATAGCCAATGGACAAATTTCAGTATGTGTTCTAGGTCATGTGGAAACGGGATTCAAAAAAGAACTAGAGCCTGCAAAACTGTAAGTGCTGCTTATGGCTATATTAACTGCTCAAGTTTAGGTCCTAGCGAGGAAAAAAGAGAATGTAACAGACAACCATGTCCGATTCACGGCGGATTTACACTATGGTCACCTTTTAGTTCTTGCACCAAAACATGTGGAAATGGGACAAAGTTCAGACTAAGAAACTGCACGAATCCTCGCCCACATTTTGGAGGCCGCAACTGTTCACATATTGGATTTTATCATGAAATATATAGCTGTAACACACAACCGTGTCCAATCGATGGTGGCTATGGAAATTGGGCGGGGTTCGAGGTCTGCACCCAAACCTGCGACGGAGGAAGAATGATACGTAAACGCTATTGTAACAACCCCGAGCCTCGTTATGGTGGACGCAACTGTAGCCATCTGGGGAGCAATATTGATTCCGAGCCATGCAATTCACAGAATTGTCCTGGTGAGCACAAGTTTTTTACGGTAACAACTAGTTATATATTCTTTTAAGGTTGTTAAAAATGCTCTACTTTCCTACCTTTATTTTATTTGCTCAGTTTAAGATTAAACGAGGAAAAAGGGTCAAATTAAACGGAAAGTTTCAACCATTTTGAAAATATATTAAACATGGGCGTCAAAACTTATGGGAGCAAGCAAATTAAAATATTGATAAATAGGAAGGCAGAATAATAAACTATATGTTCAAGCATTATCCCAAAGTAAAAGATGTGAGCAAAATATAAAAAGACACAAAATTAGGGGGGTTTTTTTAACAAAAAAATAATAAACAGAGAAAGTCAAAATAAGCTTCGGGCAGTCCTCAAAAATCACGAAAACTAAAAGTTCTGCGTTCCCTCGTTTCTTCTAAATCTGAGAGTAGCAGGCCTGACTGAGGCACGATATCTTTATGGTAAAATCGGATTAGGAAATGTTACATAGAATTACACATAGAAAACTAGCAACCTTGAGGAAAAGTGCATTTTGTCAAAGCTAAATAAAACCCAAAAGAAACAATTTGTATGTATTACAAATGTTACGCGGCTGTGTTGTTGGGCAGTTGGTACGATCTTTCTTTTTAAACTCAAGGTTCTGGACTCGATCTCAGGATCTATCAAGATTTGGACATTTCTGTGAAGCCGACTCAGCTTTCTATCCTTATGGTCGGTAAATAGAGTACCAGCGTCTGCTGGGAACTAACCTGCAATGAATTCAGGGGTTTCAATAAAGTTTAAAGTAGGCAGCCAGTTAAGTTGAGTAGGCGACGGTACTAAGAGGGAGCCGTAAGGGCCCTCTTTCCTAGGGGAGTCTGGGGGCAAGTTCCCAAAGAAAATTTGAAATTTTGAAGCTCTGGAACCCTATTTCCAGCGTTCTGGGCAGGTAGAATGTACATCCAAGCCATTAAAATAAATTTTAATGGTTTTTGAAAGTATTTTTCTTTAATTACTTCAGTTTAGGTAAAAAGTAGCAGACGTCTCTGGTCGAAGTAGCCGACGCTCTTCGTCGGACGTCGGTGCTTATTGAAAGCACTGTAGACTAATAGAAAATGCTATGTGTAGAACACTCAAAAAGCAGAAAGAGAATTCGGTTTTTCCTACTTTTCTCACAACACTTTTCTCATGTTCACTTATGTCATAGCATTTTATATTAAGTTCTAGCTGTTAGTTTGCAATAAAAATAGCTTTGAAAGACTTCTCTGTTAGATATTCATCAATTAAATGACTCAAGGTTTCTCTTCATTTTGTAGTAAAATGGCTCACTCTCCAGATCTTCAGTGGAAGCTTATAAGGAACAGCTCTTGTTTCTTGGTAAAGAACCAGGGTGCAACATTTACAAAGGTAACTTGGTTCTTAAGTTGTACTGTAAATCTATCGATGTTTTTGGGAAAAATGGAAGGTACGGTATTTGAAATATTGTGTATTTCCCCTCTACCCATTTTCACAGTAGTAAAACTCACTGCAAGGTCAATTTTGGTGCACCTTGCAGGGGTTTGATTAAGGGCTGGGCAGCTGGTAAATTGACTGGCCGTGAAGATGGCTTTACCTGGCTGTTTTCAGCATTTCTGTAATCATTGGTTCATTGAGATTGATAGACTTTGCATAAACTTTGCCAGGGTGCTAAATCTACAAATGCCCTCCTGCTCCAAAACATATGAAACCCCTGACCTTGGTAACACCAGGATCACAGTTAGCTAGCATTTATCATCATTTTTATGTTGGTTGAAGATCTTGCTGAAAAAACTTAAATAAGAAGTGGTCAGAGCTTTTAAAAGTTTTGGAAAATCACAGATAGCTTTAGAAAGTGAATAATAATTATCCAGGACTTGGATTCCTTTAACTCAAACAGTGGATTCTGAGCAGAGTTGTCGGTAAGATATGAAGTTGGCAGAGATATGTACATAGACAGCACATCTAAATTAATTGCTGGAAGTGCTAAGCTAGCCACTTAATGAATGAGAAAATTTGAACGCTTCTCTATTCATTTTGCAGAAAAAACACAAACTGTAACAAATGGTCACCAACCCTTAATTATGAAATCAGAATTCACTGAGGTAACGAATCGGAATAATAAACCAAGATTCATTCATTCCATGAAACTGTTATTCAAGTGACTGTTTGGCACAGTTGGTCCTTCATAACTATTTTTGCCATAGGAGCTCTTTTGGCTCAGTGGTAGCGTACTGTATCTGATTACATAGCAAAATATAGTTTACTCTATTTATATCTTTGCATTTTATGTTTTTTTGTCAGGAGCCAAACAACTTGACTGGGAAAAACACCTTCAAGTACAATAGCTTGGTTAACAGAAAGGTAATGGATCATTAAAAATTACGTTTTGTTTTACATCAACTGGAGAATTTTTATTTTTGTAATTTTTATTAGCACAATTCAGTGTTTGCCTTTGGAGATACAACACATCAACAAAATAGGCTATATTACTCAAATGTTAATGGCAATTGTATTCATATTGTGATAATTAACTACAGTGTGAATGAGTTTTGTTCAAATTTACAGCAGTCATTTTAAACATTTAGAACTGAGAGAACTTGAGAGAATTTAGAAATTGATCAGAAGCTACATTGTTTTTGTACAAAGTATCTTCATTATTACTGTATTCTATTAGAAAGAAAGGACAGAACACCCAGTTTCCCAATTAACCATACTCAAGTTAACTACATAAGGTAGAAACTACTTTTGAAATACGAAGTCCTTTGTTGAATGACACAGCTTGCTAAAACCATGTCCACACTTCTGTTTAGTGCTTGGGATTAAAGGCTGCTCCAAGTGGAAAGGGAGTTATCCTAAGTGTGAAGAAAAGCAAAGGTACAGTACCTTTCATTTAGGGTCCTTCAGCAATGAGGACAGCGATGCCGATGACAACAGCAAAGAACAATAGTAAATACAATAACTGCATGTTGGAAAGCATCGAGCTTAACACCTGCACAGAGTTTTCGCTACAATTAGAACATGCAACGTCCTTTTTTAGAGTTATCGGGACTACAAGGACGTAACAGCAAAAACTTACTCAGTATTTGTTTAGCTTCATAGAGAAACATTTATTTGTTTTTCTATTCATAAAGTTTAAGGCAAAGAAACAAAACCCCAACTGACCCACTGTGTTTATCACTGTGTTAACAGTAACATATAGTATAAAATGGGTAAAAAACATTTTTTCAGTTTTCAGTTGTTGGCAATAGTGTACATGAATAATTTTTTATAAGGACACTATGCCCATGCTAGTATATAGAACTGTGGCACCTTAACTCTTTTTTAATCATATAATAGACTGCATTCAGTACAGTACAGTACAGTACGTATTGCTAAAAACAACACAACATAATTTTTATAAGCAATGACTGAGGCAGCCTAATATTTAATTACATTGTGTCAAGTTCAAGCTCTGCTGTAAAAACAACAGATTAGTGTAGTTATTTTTAGAACTTCTTGTCACAGTTTTAGTTATAGTTTATATACAAGATGAACTGTGCAAGGTGATGTTGCTCAGCAGTTTTTGGTATTGTATTTGAGTATGGTGACCCCTGGCTCAATACCTTTTCAGACAGCTGTTTCAGTGGCACAAATTCAACTCTGCCACATTTTGACAATAATCTGTAGTAGTCTCCCTCAAGTTACAATAATTGGATTCAGCAAAAATTGTTATTTACATGGTTGCCACAGTTATTGTAAATCCTTGAAAATTCTGAAATAAGGGGGGAAATTTTCAAGCCCTAGGAAGTCCCTGAAGTTGAATCATGGTCCTTAAAAATCATGGAATGGACAAAAAATATTTTGGTTTTGGATTTTTTTCATTGTAAGGATTCAACAACACAAACAATGTGTAAAGTATTCAAGTTGAAGTTTAGGGAAGGTTTTAGGTTTGCTTGTAGAGGTCCTGGAAAGTTGTTGAAAAGTCCTTGAATTTCACATTGAGTGAACAGTGTATTAAACAAGAACCATTTAATCAGAACCATTGTCCAACTACTACGCTTTCATTACAGTTAATTAACAGAGGATAATACATAATTTGGAGATAAGAAATTTCTCATCATTGGTGTTGAGAAGTACAGTACATGTATCAATTTTTGCATGTACGTCAAACCTGAGAAGAGAAATTTTGTATATCCAAGCGGCCATGTAATATTCTCTATTATATGAACACCAGTGATTTTGACAAAGGCATTGCTGTCTAAGATGGTGCATTAAAAAGGGTGATATTATATGTAACCATAGCAACTGTTTTCATGTGTGGAGATAAACTGTTACATGTACTTTTCACATGTGAAGATATCAGATTATTGTGCAATAGATCTTTATACAATAAAGGTATTTGTTTGTTTTTTGATTAAGACATGTTTGCTGTATTTCATTCTCTATGCTACATGTATGAAAATTGCCAGTAGACCCCAGATATAAATCTTTGCTGTGTCAATACTTGAACTATTGCTCATAATTTCAGCTCTTCTACACATTCATCAGAAGATTTTCAAGCTTCAGTTAGCTTAATTTCACATTTACAAAGTAAAAAATGTATTGTTTAAAAATTGATGAGTCGCAACCATGCATAAAATTACAAAATGATAATAACGTTCTCTGATTAAAACTTTTTTCAAAACACAAGCTTTTGGTTATCAGACTACAACCTTTGATAAATGTAAGAACTTCAAAAGTGCGATGTCTGACAACTGAACGCTTGTAGTTTTCAAAAACGTTTTAACCAGAGAACGTTATTACCATTTTGTATTGTTGTTATTGATCCAAGTTTCATTGTTTACAGCTTGGAGGAAGCCTGCCAAAATGTACAACCATGTAACTCTTTCCAAGGATTCACGCAGCACTCTCCGTGCAATCAAGGGCCTGTGTCAGAAGAACCGTTACCGGCGTGACTTGCAGGATGCTGCGGTCAAGAGAGCTTGTGCCATCCTACGCAGCCAAAATCCACACGCCGTGGTTCAGAAAAAGAGATCTCGCAGAAAGCGAAACTGAAAAAATTGTGTAAACTCTGCCACTTGCTTTAACCAATAAAATTTCTAGTTGGTGGAATATGATTGTTAAGTTGTTATCCCCCAGACATGTCATATGATTAGCAGAGGTGGTATCCTTGGTATCTGCTATTACCTGTTGTAAGAACTTCCAAATTGCAATGTCTGCACTTTGTGTTAAGGATACAGAATTAAAGATTTCTGATGAAAGCAGGGTTAGGGAAGCGTTATCTTTCATTTGGTTGCTTTCTGTGTCATAAAGTTAAGCCAAAATTTCTTTGCCCCCTCTATTTTTTTGTTATTTTCGAATTACAATCTCCGACGTGAACTGTGAAGCTATTTTATGTTGCTTAATATCTAAGTGGAAATCTTTGAAGGTTTTAAGGCCTAAATTTGTTATCTTTTAGATTTTCTTTGAATAAATGCTTGAGCACCAATATACACAATTAATATAAACCTACTAGTGGACTAATGCAAATCCTGCATTTTAATTGGCTACGCTGCTAGTGGTCTTTAACAATTAGACCTCGAGGACGAATGGACTACGAGTAATAGTCCATGAGGCCGTAGGCCGAAT
>JAOBAY020077900.1:0-11113 GCA_025331085.2 Zoanthus sociatus
AGGGGGGACCAAAATACCCCCCTGGAACGGAAATTCCAAGGGGGTGGGGGGTTCGTAAAAAAACCTTCCAAGGGGGGTATGGACATTTTCTGGAACTACACAATTTAAATACAAGTAATTATGAAAAGCGAGAGACTGAAAGTTAAACAAAACAAGATCATAAGCTATTAAAGTGACAACTTGTCACTACAAATATTGACAGGTTGATTATGGACTAGCACAAATATTAATCTTATTTTTTCACCAGAAAGTAGTAAACCTTTACCTGGGCATAATCGTTTGCGTATTATAAAAGCAACTTTGTCTAGATCAGCAAACTTTGATGTATAAACATTTCTTGGATCTGAAGCAATCATGCGCAACTGCCGTTTGTTGTACCTGAACCCCATACCAAGTGCATAGACTTCTACTCCTAAAGTATGCAACCGTTTCGCAGGTTCCAGAACAGGATCGTATGAAACCCCGTCTGTCATCACGACTAAAATCTTTCTTCTTGTCGAATAACGGTTAAAGATCAAAGACTTAGCTCGTCTTAGAGCTAATCCTGTCCGTGTTCCACCTTGGGGGTATTTTACTGTATCGATTGCCTTCAATACCTTCTTTCTGTCATAATACTTGTGAAAATTGAAGATAAGTTTGGCATTGCTTGAGAAAATCATAAACGCGACATGAGTTTCTTTTTTAGAGATATGGAAGTCATCGAGCATTGCCTTTACGAGATTCAACACACGTTTGAAGTTGCCTTTACCATACATTTCGATGCTACCAGAACCATCAACCAAGAAGGCGATGTCTACGATGCATCGCGTCTTGCCTTAGATAAAAATAAGAAAAAAACACTCATAAAAATTCAATGACATAAGCAGAAAGTATTTCAGATCTCGTTTATAACATTGAAAATTTCATCTTTTTATCATTCATTATAGACAAACCTTCAATTCCAAACTTATCTTATACTGTGAAAACGATGCTCCAGAGCTGATGAACTGGAATATTTTAGTAGCTTCCCTTAATACAAAACAGTGTACAATTTTACGTTAAAACCCACATTAAATAGTGACTGAAAACTATTTCAATGGTAAAACATACCTCAATCAATGAAACTGGCACAAGTAAGCCAGTGGTAAGAGGTTATTTAAAGAAAATGATCAAATTTTATACCTGACGGATAGTGTTGTCTCGAACCTGCAAAAGTACAAACTTCCATTGTTTTGAGCAAAGTACAAAATATCATATATGCCATGTCCTTCTTTTACGTTAGATAAATTAAAAATTTGATTAGAACTGATAATATAAATCTTATCAGCTTCAGAAATATAAGGCAACTTCAAATCATGCTAATCGAATACAATTTTAATCGAGCTCTTACAAGATCTCTTCATTCTTCAAATCCACTCTTAGATGATAAATATAGGGTCAAAAGCGCGTTGATACTACGGTTCGCGATAATACCACGCGCAAGAATATAGTAACTTCCTGTTTCTATAACAGAAGTGAACATGCAAAGTTGGCACATAATTTAAAGGGAATCTGAGCTCCAAATTTATGTTTTGATATATAAAACTGCTGAGAGATTTCAAAAATGTATTTTTATAACGATTTCTCGATTTCTTGGTCCGTGTCCTTGCAAATAAATAAAAAAATGTACTGGCTCTTGACTAGAGAAAACGCCATACTTGCGCCCGCGATCTAACAAGATCGTCACGAAATGACGTCACGACGTTAAAATGTTACGCTCCATTCTTTTTGACAATCTGCAAACATTTTGTGAACGTGATGTTTAAATAGATATAGCTTTATACAAATGAAATGTCTCTACTTTATAATTTTACTAAAATTTCCAGTGATAAACACAGCAGAATTTCACGTTGTGACGACAACGGCTCCCTACATTTAAGGGTTTTACAAGCCCTTTTTGTAAACATCAAAATACTAATTAGCGGATCACTCTAAAATCTATTTTTTTCAAATCTCAAATATATGCATTTCAACATATAAAATAATTTTGGAGTTCAGGCACCCTCTAAATGGTGCTCATTGCACCTTCATCATCATACAGGATCCACGATCGGCAATTACGTCTTGCGCACTTTGTATAGAAGCATAGCATATTATAAGAAAAAAAAAAGATTGAAATGAATCCATTTCTATTTTGGCAAAGTATCTACTTCACCAATCCCTCAATTAACCTTAAAACTAAACCTTTATAGATCCAAAGGGACATTTTGGTCAGTTTAAAATGTCTCCCGTGGTGTTGTCTATGCTATCTTATATCTCTATCCAGCTTTTACGTCAGGGGCTGTCGTGATTATATGCATAAATAATTAGAAAAATATTTTAGTTAATCTTTAACGACTGTGATGTCGAGCTGTCAGATATAACTGCGTTTGTTCAAGCTAGCTGTTAAGATTACGTATTTTTCATTTTGCTCTTTCTGACCGTTTTCCATATGGAAGTTGTTTATATCTTCGATTCACTTTAAAGAGATTTGGTCAATAGATAATTATAAAAAAACATTACTTACCGTCACGGAAACATCTCTTTTCCCTTTTCTTCAATTGCCAGTATGTAAGAGCAAATCTGAACATTTGCACACATGAAATGGAACCACGGAACCCTTTCCCAATAATGACCTTCTTGTAACCACGTCGCATGACTGGCAAGTTAACTCTTCTGGCAATGGGTTTGCCATTTTGATAAAGTATTGCTATCCTCTTTTTCTTGCTGTAAGTTACGGCAACATAAGACCATTTATTACGTGGGATGGAAATTCGACTAGTAACTTGTAATGGTCGATTATAACGCTGTAGGCGGAAGGAAGCATACAGACGTCCTCTTTTTAAGCCAAAGTCTAGCCCAAACCTAATGATTATGCCTGACGCACTCGCGGGCTTAATCCACAAAGCAAACGTAATCCCTTCGGCTTGGATAAGTTTCCGAATTTGATTTCGTTTTATAGGGAAAATACCCACTGATCTACCAAGGAAGTAGGTTGAACCCTTTGGTTTACCACTTGGGCCTGGTGCTGGTCTAGTGCCTTTGAGGATGCCTGGTGGATTTCCATTCAAACTGTTATCGCGTCCTTTTGTTTTCCCCGTGAGTGGATAGACAGCAACAGCACGAGCTGGTTCTAAAGAGTAAAAAGAAGGAATCAGTTATGAAGACATACAGATAGAGCAAAAGCAGGTAAGAAAATAACATCTTTGCTTAAATGATTTTTGAAACATATTGAAACAAAAAATCGTCAGATAGGTAATGATCTCGTTCAAGTTATGTATCCAAGTGTAAGAACCTTGGGCGATGCGTACAGTTATAGTTTTAAATGAAAAAAAATACCAAAGAAAGTTCCATCTCTCCAGATGAAAGTTCCACCTCTCCAGATTAAAGTTCCATTAGGGATGAAGGTTCGTGCATTTGATAAACTAAACTCGTGTTATTCACTCGCTGATTTAACAGAAAGGTGGAATCAGAACGAAGCAGCAAAACAACGCTAAATTTAGTTGCTCTTACTTTTCGTTATATTTTATTCTACAATAACAAGTAAATCTTAACGCAAGAACCGAAGGTTAATATAAACACTACCCTGTTTGTAATAAAATACTTACTCGTTGGCTTAACGGGCCTAACTGGTCTTGTGATTGCTACAAGAGAAACAATTTAATGCATTAATTAGCCAACCGTTTTGATGTCTAAATAGTTTACTTTGACCTAATCGTGCTTTGAGGTGGTAAAAGAGAGTTGTAAATGTTTAGAAAAACACAAGTAGATAACTTAATATTCTCACGGTCGGAAATGTCTAATTTTCTGTTTTCGCTCTGAGAAAAAAAAATGAAGACCTTTGTCATTCAGTTATCTCATATATATACATTAAAATCTGTACACCATCCATTAAAAAGGTAATATCTAACATACCCTTGAAGCATCTCTTTCTTCTCCGAGCAACCTGTCGTGAAGACAGTCCGACATTGTACAACTGGAGACAAGATATCATTCCACTATACGTCATGCGTCCGGAAACTCCTAAGACGCCAGTCCTAGTACTCGCCAACTTAACTGGTTTAGGCAATCGCTTGCTTTTGACAAGTTTGTTGTTTATGTATAATGAAGCGACGCGCGTGCGTCGAACAAAGCTCACACCGACAAAGGACCATCTGTTTAATTTCACTCGACCAGGGGAAACCAATTTTTGTCTCCGATAACGACTTGATAAAGGCATAAACAATGCTTCAAGACGACCAGATCTGTCTATGCCGAAATAGACGCTGAACCTGAAAATTGGCGCAAACGTCTTCCTTGGTTTGATCCATGCAAGGTATGTTATACCTTCTTTGATATAGCGTCTTACGTTGTTCAAGGGCACCTGAATAAAAACGTCATTATGAGTCAACAGTTAAAATCTTATAGCGCTTGAAAAAAGAGGAATAAGAAATCAAAAGAATGCCAACCACACCACTAACAATTTTGTAAACTGTGCGTGTTAGTTTGAAACAGAAAATTTCTGTTCTCGATTTCATTCCGCAAACTTTAGCACTCCCGTTTAAGGGAGAAGAGAGGGAAGTTCAAATTCTGAAAAATATCATTGCCGTCTGTTGGTATAGTCTACGTCAGATCTTGATATGATATAGCAAATGGCTTAATCAGTTCTAAATCAAAATGTTTATTCTAAATCCCTTTACGAGCTCAATGTTTATCTCTAATTTCTTTAGTGCTTAGTGGATGAGAGTACATAACTGCCCCTGGACGGGACACCAATCCTTCGCACCGAGTTTGACTTCAGCAGATACTGGATTTTTTTTCTGACCTCGGAAGGATGGAGAGTTAAGTTAGCTTTGTTTGAAAAGAAAACCACGCAAAATTAAAATTTAGGCAGAGCGGGGTATCGAACCGGGGACAATATGGCTTGAAGGCACATGCGCCAACTACGCTACAAAATATACGGTAACATACCATTTCTCAGTTTCTTAAATGTAACCAAGCCTTTACATGAAACCGAGGCGAAGGTTGACCAGGTACCATAGCCTAAACACTATCGATGTACCACACTTATGACATAGTAAGTGTTGCTCATTTCAGTCTTCCGCATGTTGGAGCAAAATTCAGTTTTGCTTGAAATGCTTTAATTCATTAATTCAACAAAAAATTATTAGAACAAAGAAATGGTGGAAATAACAACAATAAAAAATAACTATTGATTCTACAACCATACAATACCTTAATAACGCTACGCCTGTTGCCAAAAAACTCTACTGAGGTTTTGCGCCTTTGGTCTGGGCCGGTCTTATATCCCACTCTACCCACTAATGCGGGTCGGTTATTGAACAGACTGACGTCACCACCTTTGGTGCGACTGTTGAGCGGGTAAATGGCAATTGCCCGAATTGGTCCTATAAAAAAAATGTTAATACAATCTTAGCATTTTATCTTGAAAAGTGCTATAAAATATTTAACACAAAGTGACGATGATTGCACCAATCACATAAAATAGAAGTGTATCGCTGACGCCAATGTTTACAATCTTCTTCATTAGCAAATATCCAGTATAGCATTCTCCATAGAAACCGATATCCACTTTCGCGCGCTCTGATTGGCTCCCGTAACTCGCATTATGTAAGACTAATAGTTGGTTTTGAAGCGGAAGTCAAAATGATAGGAAGTAAGCGTGTTACAATTAACTGGGTGGCAGAACGTCCTGTTATAAAAACATATACATTAATTGCAAAATCTTCATTACAAATAAGGAAAAGTTAAATCGCCATATCGGTGTATCTTATTATTAGAGGAAGATTGTTTTACACAGCATTTTGAATATTCAGATTGTCTTGTATATAATATAGTTTAAAAAATGCGAACTATATAAGACCATCAACTTACTAGTTGGTTTAATTGGCGGCCTAATTGGTCCTGGTTTCGGCGTTACAGGTCGCACGGGTTTCCTGACAGCTGTAGAAGAACAACGTCAAACATTTTTAACTTACCAATGTGAAAAATAATTCATAACTAAATGGATTTTGTCTCTCGTAGCCATAAAAATGAGTATAAGTTTCAAAATGGTCTAAATGGCAAAAAATCAACAAAACACTTGATAAAAAACCTGATTTTTTAATGGAAAGCATGTTTCGGAAGTACTACAGCCATCGCCAGTGCAACTATTAAAAAAGTCATGTTTTTTATGAAGTGTTTGGTTGAGTATAAGTTAGTTGTACAAACCTGTACAAACCGCTTTCTTGATTGCTCGTACTAAGGATCCTAAATTCTTGAAATGAGAAGTAAATATATAGCTTCGATCCGCTGCAGCTTGCTGCAAGTTTTTATTGCTGTATTTCATTCCAACTCCAACTGCAAAAACGTTAACTTGTTTCAGGCGAAGAACGCGAGCTGGTCCAGCGACATCATCTCGAGATTTTCCGTCAGTCACCAATATTACGCTCTGGGCCCGTCTAGAACGGATGCGGAACAATCGGCTGGCAAAACGCAGCGCCAAACCAGTGCGGGTGTTGCCTCTTATATATCTGACCTTTCCAACAGCTTTCAAAAGGCGTGCTTTCCCGCGATATCGATTGAAGCCAAATATGGGATATGGTTTGTTTGAATACTCAATCAACCCAAAGCGAGCAAACTTGACGCCAACACGGAAGGACGCAATAGTTCGCTGGATGAAGCGCAGTATTCTGTTAAAGTTTCTCATTCCGATACTGGTTGAGCCATCAACGACGAAAGCAATGTCTACTTGAGCTGTACAAACTGCAACGACAATTTATGTAAAAACTTACAGATTAGTAGAATATGAAAGATTACGTTATCTTTCTTTAATTTCCAGGAATTAAAAACGCTTTGTGAAAGGCGAAGCAAAAAAGACTCCTAAAAATAAGAACAAACTCAAATGAAAATAAATTCCAAATCCAAATCGAAAATTAAAAAAAACGGCTCTTAGTAAGAGGATATACAGAAACCAAATTGAGAAAAGCTCTTGTAGAAAATAAGTTTAAAATTTACTTCAGTGCTTGTCGTTTGAGGCGTGCGATCGCGGTCTCGCACTTAAAATCGATCTGAGAAGAGCAAAAGACAATCGATCGCCTTAGAGTTAAAGACTGTACGTTTGATTTCTCCGCGATTTTCTGCTCAAAGTTCGAAATTTTGATCGACATATTTCCGTAATAAATTTCAAATAAACTCGGCACTTATTAGAAAAAAAACAGAACACATAGTTTAATATTGCGCTCAACAAAAACTTCCAAACCAAAAAGAAATTCCACAGCAAACGTTCAGTTTGGGGAAACTTATCGGATAATAAGGCGAATTTAAAACTACGATAAACAAAAACTTTCAAAACAGAAAGAAAATTTTTAAGTAAACGTTCAGGTTTGGGAAAGTTATTGGATAATAGAGATAGTTCAATACTACGCTAAAAAAGTAAGAGAATATCTAAAAAAACTTTAAATCTTAGGAAAATTATGCATAGGAAAATATTTTCCCAAATAAAAACAAATTATAAGGAGGAGGAGGAGGAAGAGGAGGAGGAGGGTGATGGGGTATCGCGCACCTAGAAAATTTTAGGTTAGCTTTTTTTCACTCATCTACAGTTTTCAAACGACAAGCACTGCTAATTGAAATGTAATATAAAAAAAAAATAAAAAACCAAGAAAAATCACTGAAACACTTGAAACACAACGTAAACTCAAAGAAAGCAAAGTATGGGAGCAAAACACCGAAAGATTAATGATGCAAATGAAGCCGCGTAGGCCTGTTATTCAGCATAACAATAAACTGTTTAAAGTTATTTTATATTTAACCCAATCAATATGAATTATTTTTAATTCAATTTATAGCAATCAAATATTTTTCTTCCCTTTCAAACTTTTATCTGGGTTTCTCGGTAGTTAATACGTTCACCAGCTTTCGGCTGACAGATGCTTAGAACTTCAAAAAAACCTTAAAATATCTTGTATATATTTTAGAATCTATTACAAGTTATGAGGTGACTGTTTTCAATTTGACCATGTAAGCGTTTGGATTCAAAAGGAAAACACACACAAAAAAATTGATATTGCGAAACTTAATTACCTTTTCCAACAGGGCCTGGTTTGGGTCTAACACCTGAAAAAGAAAGTTAATTTATTCAGCTGACAAAACCAGTAACGCAACGCTGTGTCGACTTTTGCTAAGATGACAACAAATAGAAAACTAAGGCCGAATAAAAATAACAACTTTTTAAAAAAGACTCGATTACACATTTTTCGGCAAAGTTGAATTGTTTACTTGTATGATGAAACAAACATTTTAATATTTGTCAAAATTTTTAAAACATAAATTTAAATAATACCTCCTCTAAAGCATCTTTCCTTTCGTCGTCTGAACTGATTCAACGAAAGTGCGTTGTTGAAAAGTTGAAGACAGGAGATCTTTCCCCGGAAGCGTGTGCCCCCAAGATATGGCGACCGCCTCGACACCAGAACAAATCTTTGTGGGAATTTTATGGCAACGCTCTTACGTACTACTTTCTTGTTAATCAAATACAAACGAGCAGTACTAGTTTGTTGATTGTATGATAAGCCAACATATTGCCACTGTCTAATCCTAATTCCTCGTCTACTGATAATAAATCGCCTTTTTCCTGCTTTGAACCTGGAAAATTAAAGTTAAACAAATTTAAATCTGTCAGTTAAATTACAGGAATTCATGAATGCACTATTAAAACTGCAGTTACAAAAACAACAGCTTGACCTCGAAACCGGATAGGTAACAAGTCAAGAACGCGGATGTTTGTTGATTTGGAGTCCATAAAGAAGCTGAGAAGTCCAACTGTTCTGCGAGCTATTGATCTAAAGTTTTAAATGTTGAACTAGTTGAACAAAGCATAAATACTACGTATAAACTTGGGCGATCAGTGGGCCACATTTTTAAAAATAGTTATGTGTTATACAAACTGATCTGTAAAATATATTTTTCTATCACAAATTTCCGGTAGCAAGTACAGCTGTCTAAAACTCGTGATAAAAAATAATTTTACCGATGAGTTTGTATAACACAAAGTTTTTAAAAAATATATACTACGGTACGTACGTTTAACAAATAAAAAAAAAATATTTGAAAATATGAACCAATTTAAGGTACCAGGGAAATATTAAGAACAGATACCTGGTAATGAAGCAAAATAGGATGAGGTAAGAGAGTGAATCCTCTATATAGGTTTTATTCCTACGGTAATACTACTAGCGGTCCTTAGGAGAAGATAAAGGGTTATAGAGTGAATCTTGCATATACAAACCTTATTCCTAGGGTAATACTACTAGCGGTACTTAGGAGAAGATGAAGGATAAGAAAGCGAATCCTACATATACAGGCCTTATTCCTAGGGTAATACTACTAGCGGTACTTAGGAGAAGATGAAGGATAAGAAAGCGAATCCTACATATACATGCCTTATTCCAAGGGTAATACTACTAGCGGTCCTTAGGAGAGGATGAAGTAAGATAGGCAATCTTCCATATAGATCTTATTTGTAGGGTAATCCCGCTTAAGTTAGTTTTAAACATAGTACCCAGCTCTTAAGCGGATGTTACCGACTTAATGCGTACGTGAATGTTTTTGTAGAATTATAGACGTGGAGGAAATAGCCAGGTTTATCGACAAAAACGTTTAAAACGACTTTGCTTTACATTTCCTGCCATATCATCTCAGATAATTTTGTAAAAAGTCTACGGAACGCACGAGTAACATCCGCGGAAGAGCTGGGTACTATGGCTTAAAAATAACCTGAAAGAGACTACTCTAGGAATAAGACCTATATTTAGGATTCACTCACTTACTTCATCCTCTCGTAAGTACCGCTACTAGTATTACTCTGGGAATAAGACTGACCTATATGGAGAATTCACTCTCTTACTTTATCTCTTCTAAGGACCACTAGTAGTTTTACCCTGGGAATAAGACCAATATGTAGGATTCACTCTCTTACTTCATCCTCTCCTAAGTGCCGCTAGTAGTATTACTCTAGGAATAAGATCTACATGAAGGATTCATTCTCTTGCTTCATACTCTCCTAAGGACCGCTGGTAGTATTACCCTGGGAATAAGAACTATAAGGAGGATTCAATCTCTTACTTCATCCCCCCCTAAGGACCGCTGGTAGTATTACCCTGGGAATAAGACCTATATGAAGGATTCACTCTCTTACTTCATCCTCTTTTAATACGTGGTAATATTACCCTGCGAATAAGACCAATAAGGAGGATTCACTCTCTTACTTCATCCTCTTTTAATAAGTGGTAATATTACCCTGGGAATAAGATCTATATGGAGGATTCAATTTCTTACTTCATCCTCTCCCGTAGCGAAGCTATTCAGAATAATTAGATCACTAGTTGCCTTTTAGATGCTATTCAAATGATTATTTTTCTTAATTAATCCAGATGCTTTTGCTTTTTCATTTACTGCTTTAGTCAACCATTCCTTCCTTCAATCACGTATTTTAACGGACATTCAAAATAGAAATAATTTCGTTACTAATTTTATCCAATCGTTTATTAATTAAACAAATACTGTTTATTCTAAAACCTCAAACTAAAATAAGCTGTGTTAATGAATTGGATATCTTTCTTCTAAAGCTAAAGGTAAATCCAGAATAAAATTCAAGCATACTAGTACCTTGCATTCAGTGTTCCTCCTTTGCCAAGATACAGAACAAAGCCCCAAGTAACGATACGCCCATATGTTCTCGCTGGATTGATCCAGACAAACACGCTAAGACCTCTTACTGCAGTATTTGCAACTTTAGGGCGAATCGGAAGAATTATTTTGCTATTTCTACCACCCGGAAATTCGTATGATCCTCCTGCCTTCCGATCAGGTCCCTTGGCTAGTCTTACGCCCTTGAGAATTCCTGGGGGGTTCCTGTACAAGCTGACGTCACTGACTTTCGTCTTACTGTTGAGTGGGTAGGATCCAAATGCTCTCGCCGGACCTAGATTAAATAACGTAGGCAACTTCGAATAAAGCAGACTTCAGAGTAGTATTACCTACCGTTTACACACCATTACCTTATGTTGAACATGAAGATTATATTAAATTACACATACAACTTTTTGTGTTTTGAGTTATCTATAGAAGTCTTTAA
>JAOBAY020077909.1:2500-11111 GCA_025331085.2 Zoanthus sociatus
AATGCAACCTTGAATACTTGTTAGAAATCCTGACACCAGAAAGTTGTAGGCCTTTAAACTCTTGTAGGCTTTAAACTGCTCTTTTGTGTGGAAACTTGTTTCCAAAACCAAGTAAACAAATCCATCGCTTTGGTGGGAGGAAGGCACTCGGTGTCAAACTGTTGCTCGGGAATGGTGACCGGATCCACTCCAACATCGGCGATTTTTATGTCATCCGATTGCATGCATGTAGCAAGAAGTTATAAAGCAAGCTTGAAGTCGAATCTGAAATATTTAGTTATGCTTTGAATGTTCAACAGCTGCCACCAGGCAAGAAAATTTGTAAATAAAGTTAAACGCTAGCAGCTGTGTATGTGTAAGAAGGTAAGTCGTTTTCAATAATGAAATTTCTGTATAATACCTCCAAAGTTGTAAATAAATTTTTGTTTAAAGACTTTGTCGTTTGTCCCTTATTATATTCTTTGTTTTGAGGGTCCAAATTTCCTTGTGTTACAGATAAACGCATGATTACCAGTGTTGCTGCAACTCTCGGGTTTGCTTTTCTGCGAAACCGTCGCTGGTCTTCCTGGGTGGTCTACACATACTAAGCGACAAATTTTCATTCAAAATAATTAATAAAAGTATTCTAGTTCCAACTAGTAGAAGTGGATTTGTATGTTCTGACAGTATTTTTTTCTTTTACGTTTGGAATTAACCGAATTAAAATTTTAGTTAGAAGTTAAAAGTTTGAATTGTAACATGGCGTATAAATTCATCATTGACATTTAGCAAATGTTTATCAAATTTTGAAACAGTTTTCACAACTAAATTATCTGATATTTAAAAGGAACTAAATTTTTATTGACAATTAAATGCAACCTTTAGTTTGGAGTAATCTTTTCTCAGATTTTAAGTTTTGCTAACCTCAAAATTTTAACGAAAGTCGGTTGTTTACGCGCTATGTGATCTAGTGCCCGCACAGGCAGCCCAAGCTATCTCTGTAAAAACACAATCACTTTTTTTTATATAAAAGCCCAATATAAGAGTGTATAAAGAATGATTGTGTTTTTCAAACTCATGAAAATTGTTGAACATTTAGCAGTACTGAAAACTGCATGTTTTTTTGATTGGCTCGGATGTTTTGAATGGCCTTTAAGTCTTTAAACAGGCAACCCAATGTAGGCTTCGTAAGCCTCTTGTTTTTAAATAGATTTGGGCAACGTTTCGCGTCGTGACAAGATTCCGTTTAAATAAATATTTTTGCACTGTGTCTGAATGCACAGCATTTCATGAAAACTTGTAAACAATTAAACGTTTACGAACCTTTAACTAAACTGTCAATTTATGGACATTATATCAATACACAATTTTTCTTTTTCAAAAAAAAACAATCCATGGGTCGCAATTTTTGATGGACCTCCAAGTGGCGCTGATTTCTCAAAATGCTGTTACGTAACTAAGGACAATTTTTTTTATGAAGCCCGCGACAATTTTTATTTCCAAAATCGATTTACTGATTCCAAATGTATAAACTTGTTAAAATTTAATGCACTTGCAGTAATTTAAAAAATGAATATTTCAAAAGTTTTCCACGGATTTCTCCCTCGGTTTCAATCGGTAAAGTTGTCCCTTCGCTGCCCCATAAAAATTGCTTGACTAAGGCACTGTCAAATATCTCCAACAACCAGACAAGCGAGCATCAAAGGTGAAATCGGATGACATAGCTCACAGAGCTCTTTGATTGTCATGATGCCAGCACCTTATAGCACAGGCCTGCATTGTTGAGCTATAAATTAATCGGAGGAATAACTAATCCCGGTGTCCATTGCAGTCGTCAGCTTCTCGATTTCGGTCCAGACAAAGTTTTTTGGATTGAGTGTATTATTGGTAACTGAAATGGGTAGGAGTAGATGCCAAAATACATGTGTATAAAAATACATAAAAAAATTTGTTACTGTTAATTCGCATCAAACATAACAGAGAAAAAATATAACTTAAGAAATACAAACATTGAAAGGTTTTGTTTATGTATAACAGTCTTTATTTACAAAATAATAATTAGATAACTTTTAGTAAGAGTAAGGTTTTTATGTAATTTTGATAACATCATTCAATACCACACATTTATATTATTTTGTGAAGTTTTGTGAGTAAACTTTCAAGTACGTTGATTGTCAGTCTTTAAAATACTTACTGGAAATTATATCCTTGAAGGGTACAATATCAGTACCATGATTTAACTGTCATTAGCTATTAACTCATTAAGGCTCTATATTATTGCTTACAGTTCTCCTAATGAAATTGTTGAAATTGAATTTTTAACTAAACTGATAATTTTCTGTAAAACATGAACATATTTACACTCCAAAAGATTTCTTTAGCTTTGATTGCAAAGAATAGAATAACAAAGCCTCAAGCCTATAAGCTTGAGATGTTTTTTTTCATTTGCACAAACTTGCAAAAATGCAGAGTACAGCAGGTGAGACCAAGCACATTTGCTACAAAGGCCCCTTGTCCATGAATCACAAATTGTCAGCAGATCGAAATGAACATGGCAAAAAATGTGCCAAATTCACAGTGCCAATATACAGTTCTTCGGTATTGACAAGGTTTAAGCCTCCTTAGCCCTTTATGATGAGCTCTGCTCAGGCACCCAGCAAATGGCTAAAAACACAAAAAAAATTGTGCCATTTCTAATATTTAGGCTATCAAAACTACCGTGTGGCATGGTCACGTGATGGGCTGTTATGTGTCATCATACAGGCATGCCATACCCAGTCTCCCATTATTATTTTGGCTGGAAATACAGTTTCAAAACACCCATACCTTCTGCCCCAAATGCCTTGTTTTCTTACAGTTTTTCACTTATGTGCTACCTTAAGTCTAAAGCTCATAGTTACACCAAATGATGTACAACAATTAAAACTCCAACTGGAACCACCATACACATCACATGCATGGCCTTTATTATCCAATAAAGTCATTTTTTTGGTATTGAAATGATTTTTTTATAAAGACACATGTCATTTTATACTGGCCACTCGAATACTGATGAGGATGTCTTAAGCAATTTCAAAAACTTGAAAATGTTTTATCAGGTATAAACCACTATTCTTGGCTAAACCTTAGGATTTCATATGTGATAAAACAGTCTCCTCGACTTATAAATACCCCCCCTGCTGTTAATAATAAATGTTCAAATCCCTCAGCTTTAAAGATCAAAGTACTGCATAAGAATGCGTCTTATCTTCCCTCCAACTTCATTACAGTCAGTTCTGTAGTTGTTAGGGTTTACCGCTGGCTGGAAACTTCTATCATAGTCAATGGCTGAAACAACCTTTTCTTCTCCAATCCTCTCATTGTTTACCTCACAGAAGTTATGAAGAACAAAACAGGCATATATGACATTTGGCAGCTCAGTTAGGTTAATGTCCATGGCTCGCCTCAGTGCATCAAATTGTGCTTTTAATCGGCCAAATGAACATTCAATCACCATACGTGACTGGCATAGTGTCATGCCAAAGTACTGCTCTTGAACTGTGGAGCCACCATTTGAGTATTCCTGCATACTGTAAGGCATCAGGGGATATGCAGGGTCTCCAAGCAGCAAAACTGGAATCGGTTCTTCATCAGGAAGCACCTGTCGTCTACACGGCGCGATGGTTTCATTTTTAAGAAACAAATTGAGGTTTGAGTTGGAAAAGCCTCTGGCATCACGGTCACTTCCTGGCCATTTAACTACAACATCTGTAAAACAATATTTATAATCACATGCAGCTTGAACATTTAAAGTGTAATGACTTTTGCTGTTGATATAATCTGTTGAGTTGGTTTTGGGCTGTTTAATTTGTATATGAGTCCCGTCTATGGCGCCTAAACACTGGGGAAAACCATGTGCTCTATGGAAATTCTTCACCAGGTTTGTCACTTCTTCTTCTGTGAAAGGAAATTTTACATACTTCTTTCCAAGATGTACAGTGATGGCCTTACATACTTTACGTACAATCTTAGATACAACTTGTCTTGAAATACCAAAGGCATTGGCTGTCTTTTGTAACCTTCCCTCATCACTCAAGTAATACAGAGTGACTGCCACTTGTTTTATGACATCCACTGGAGTCCTCATCATTGTTCGTTTTCCTTCGATATATGGCCTCAGTTCGTCGGCTAATTTGTAGAGAGAACCACGGCTCATTCGAAAATTCTCTCTCCACTCTTCCTCAATCATTATACCACCCACAAAGTTGTCCCACCAAGCACTAGTTCGTCCTGGTCGGGACCAGAATCTTCGTGGCCGTGCTAGTTGTCTTCTTGCTCTTTTGAGAAGTCTTTGGCGTCTGATTGCAGAATCAGATATGGCTAGAAGCCGCATGTGGCTTAGCCGTCTTCTCAAGTAGTTAGAGTTTAGATTTAACATTGCAACATTTAGTTATAGACACGCCATTAGGCTTGAAAGTAGTCCTAGTAGTAGTGAACACACAACGTTTATGCTCGCCGCCATTTTGGAAAATGTCGCACGGAAAAGACTGGTTCTGATACTGTGACGTCAGCATATACAAAAATATACGGATGCGAGCGTCCACATTTATCTGGATACACAGCGTATACAGAAATTTCCACTCTGGAGTGCGTATACAGAAATCTCCGGATACATCAAGCGTATACGGCGGACACGTGTGAACGCTAGCTGTATCGGCATAAAAAATTTGCGGATACAAAAATCTCTGGATTCGCGTGGACGGGGCCTTATACTACAGTTGCAGTAGCGGGACGTGCCATTACTAGACATCTTACTTCTGTTCTCATAAAGACGTTCACACTCAAAATAGGTCTTTAGATTCTTCCAAGTAGACATGATTTCATTTTCCTCGTACTGGCTTTCCAGTTCTTCTTTAACCTGAGCAAAGAGAACTATTCGCCGTGACCTATTATGATAATTTTTTAACTTGTGGTTCAAAGCTTGTGATGGATGCTGTAAAAGTTTCTCAGGCTGCGCTTTTCTTCGTCAGTCCATTCCCCGGATTTATCACTCTATTTCTCCAGGGTAGAGTAGAGAAAGATAGAGCCTGATGAAACTTCCAAGCAGGCTTCACCAACATGTCTTTCCTTTGGCGTTTAGCTCCCCTTAACGCTCTTCCAAACACCAAGAAGATCCAGTAAATTTGAAGCTGAAAGCCTTCTCCAACTCTGACATTACATCGTCTTCTTTCTTTCATTAAAGAAATAAGCTTAATCTTTCTGGGTCATATTCTTTTTCTGAAACAACGATTTTCTCGCATTGATCGCTAAAAGATTGTTTAGTCTCCATATTGCTTCTTTACACAACCTTGCCAACGTGCGAAAAATGGACTGATGTGATTGAAATCAATGGTGACATGTTACACAAATCGATTTTTTAGTTATTTGTCATCTTGTGTTTCGAGTTTTTGAAACCAATTCAACAACGTCTTGCTGAGCCAGTTGTTGTGAGGAAAGTCATCCTCGCTAACATGATACACAGGGGTCGATTTTTCACGATACGGTGTTGTATGGAAAATTGTGGTTGCAAGTTGACCCTAGAAACACCGCCTATAAGCTCTCGAGTTTGTGTCAAAGTCCTTGGAACTTTGAGAGTCTATAACATCATTTTTTTTCTTTGCTTGTTCCCAAATACGTTTATTGAGAAATTAGTCAGTCTTAACATCAGTAGAGTTCAATTTACGGTGATAGTCGTCTTCAACATGACCCTTGCAAGCTATCCATGTCGCCAGACCCAAATAGTTACACATCCTTGCTTCTACTGCATCTTCCAGATGAGATCCTATAAATCATGTTTTTTTAGTTCAGGTTCTAATCCAGTGATAGTTTCTCTAAAATAACGGAATGTATCAATATCTTCGTGAGTACCAATTTAGGCAGTAGCAATGGCGGTGGGTTGTTTGCTATCCTCTCTTCAAACAAAAGATGTTTGTATGTTGGTGTTTGGTAAAAGTCTTCGATATTGAAGGTTGTGTCGATGGATGGAGTAGATACAGTATATCGTTAACTGAGGTTTTGCAAAAATGTTTCATATCGTGAAGTTGTTTTTCTGAGCTTACAACACATGTAGGAGTTGGTCTGACTTGTACTCTTGATATATATTTTCCCTGATGCTTTTTCGCATTTTGATGTACTAGTAAGTTCATACAGTTCGTCTTTGCTACGAGCATCCCTTCCTCAGTACTTAGTATTATCAATCTGTTTTCTGTCCCACAGCACACTATATCTACTAGTAGCAGATAGTAATCTACCAGCCTCGTTAAACACTTTGTTATAAATTATGACGACACTTGACGGTGCTTTATTGCTCTTTACAGGGTCCTTTATGCTTGCTAAAACACCACAAGGCCACAACACCAGGTCCATCTTGGAAACATTTTGGTGGACCACACTAGAGATATCAGAGAAAGGACTTGGAAAGCCATACAAATCAGCCATATCACAACACGCAACAATGCTTTATTGTCACTCAGTTTATATTTATCAACTGCATCTGCAAAAATTGCCGCATGTATGACAAATACAATAACATAATAACACTCAGCTTCCATGTATCAAGGAAATAAGAATGTCAAACTTCAAGTTAGTTGTGTGCAATTATATTCAAAGTACAATATCATTCAATGCATGTCAATTCCACTTTCAATCTCATCTGCATCGCTTGCTGCCCATTCTGTGGAGTCAGCAAGAAGACCTGTTCTCGGAGCCCTGTCACCTCTCCGGTACCAACTCATTATAACAGGCACAGGGTCAAAAGACTCAGTGGGATCACTGTGCAGCATCACGGTCATCAAGTCATCCAATGACTCTCAAAATTAGCACTTCAAGTTGACTGATTGCTGGACAGCTGTCTACACGGCGTGCAGTACATAAGGTTCTCATCCTCGTTGTATTCCAGCCAAAGAAATTTATCTTTTCAGTCCAATCGAAAATTTCGTGATCGCTTTGTTTTTTCATACTTTTATGCGGTCTCCTCTTTTTTTGCCGTGTTTCAGCGGGATTACTCACAATGTTCAGTAAATATTTCCACATCGCGTCGCTTCACTGCCAAAGCATGACTGAGCACATGAGATTGAAGGAACGCCCCAGAATGCTTTGCAGATGCACGAACGAAATAGAATCCGATTCGAGCACGGAATGAAATAAGTACGGCCAAATAGCAAGAAGAAGGAAAATCAGAAATCATCCTACCTCAAAAATCATTTCAAAATATACACTTTCTTCTTCTTCTTCTTCTTCTTCTTCTTCTTATTATTATTATTATTATTTCAAAACACAAAATGAAAGCATTGCAGAGTACCAGTTTTAAACCAGGTAGACATGCCAGTCTACTAACACTGAATTTTCCATAAAATTACTGGACTGGACCTATATTTTGGTGGACAATGTCTATCGCTCCACCAATAATGTCGAACCCTGACACCAGGCTTAGACTGATAAAGTATTTTGTATAATGTATTTTTTGAGTTGCCGTGTGGTTTTTCAACTACACTGCGTGCAGCTTGCAACTAAAGACGTCTTGAAAGAATATGTATTTTCCCTTCTGAACTTCTTTTCTGTCAAAAAAGTTAAGAACATATGAAAATCACAGTTCATAGAATGTTTCCAATACTGTTTATGTTCAATACTGTATTGTGAGAGAAACCATTTTTGGCCTTGTCTTTGAACTAAATACCACTTCTCCATATTCTAGCTCATAAAAACCAACAGGATGGGTACCAACAGTTTTGAAACTACCGAGGTCATCGGCTTTCTATTATCCTGGCTTTTCGTTTTCGGTGTTCAAGTGCCATGGATGAACACATTGTTCACCTCACACTTAACAGTAGTTGAAGGGGCATGCAACAGGTTTACAATGTTTTCATTAATTATGTTTTCAATGTATTTAGCAGAGATCAATATGTCCTGATTACCCACATATAAAGGCAATTTTGCTTATCACTAGAACTTCGCAGGACTGTGTTTGTAAAGTAAAAGTTTTTAACCTAAATCAAAGAGTTATTCAATGCAGGCCGTAATCCACACCTAGCACACTAATACCTTAAATCTAAACTTCAATTTAAGCTATATTTTGACAAGTAAAGAGGTGAAGGGGAGGGGAGGAGGGAGGGAAATTGTTTCGAAACTTGCTAGAAATAAGTCAAACCATTTGGTATGTTAGTAGTTATTTTAATCGATAAGAAAATTCTAACAAACACGGTAATTGGCGTGACTTTGTCCACAGTTTCAAATAAAAACCCATGATGATTAATCACAATCATCGTTTTGGATCTTTACGAAACAAAATATGTCCAATTGCTTGTAAATGCTTCAATATTATAGTCTTAATCAAAACAATGTGATAAGATTCATCGTTTTCATTAAGTATATAATCAAAATGTGATAAGATTAAAGTATACAGTACCGCTCGCGGGACTGGTAGTGCGTCTCGCGAGGCGAGAGGCAGTTTTTCACATGACCCTCGTGAGGCAGGTAAGAACGCCACTTGTGATGCCTCGCGAGGAGCAAGGCTTTATTCTTGAGAGAAGGACGTATTCTACAAATGCTAATAGTTCGGAAGTTGCACTTATCACTTCAACGTCTTTTGTTTCCGTGCCAATGACAAGCAAACATA
>JAOBAY020077920.1:0-11104 GCA_025331085.2 Zoanthus sociatus
ATATATTGAGTTTATAACAAATTAAACAATGGATGCATGAAACTTCAAACTCACTCCATTGTACTACTACTATCTTTCTGTATCATTAAGTTTATATGCGTCTTTCTTTGTAATATCCCAACTCTTCTCCCCCAGGGACTATGCAGTTTCATTCTTGAACCGCTGACAAGTAAAACATCAGAATCCCCTGGCTCTCTCCCTGGCTTCCCTGGCTCTTGTTTCGCTGTCACTTTCGCTGTTACAGCGTTTTGTGTTCCCCCGTGTTAAATCTGTTCCCCCGAACACCGGGCACTAGTGCTGTGTGTTACCCCTACCCCCCATAGAAAACTTCAGTGCTCCGTGTTCTCTTCAAGGCGGTCGACTTCGGAAACGTTTCGGAAAGCAACAAAACAAAACGAAATATGAAAATGAAATCGCGCTTTAACGATAAATATGACAAAATTAATTTTTTTGCTAAGTTTTATTCTGCTCCATCAGGAAAAAGGACATTTTTCATTTCCCCAAATGCGCGCTTTTTTGCGCCTCTTCGAAGAAAACATTTTATGTGTGCCCGCGTACAGGCAGCGGCTTACTTGGCTTGTGCTAAGCTTTGAATCTCTGAAAATTTAGAGAAGGTATATATTTTCCGTGATATTATCATTATCGTCAAGCTCTTTTGAATTTTATTTTAGTTTTCATACTTTTAGACATCCACTGACCAGCCTACATAATAGTTCTTCTGATAAGTGCTGAGCCAGTTAGCAGTTTTGTTTAAAAGAGGCGGTAAAACTGACAATTAGGTAAAGTTTCTTTTCTAGGGAAATTTTTAATCTTCTGACCTGTTCGTATATTAACATGTAGATATCTGCTTATTCAAGCAACAGGATTCAGTTGTTTAGCATGTTGGTTTTCGAAGATTGGCTACTTGAACGAGTTGCGGTTAATCATCCCCTGAAGGATGTCTTAAGCTGTCTTTGTGTTTGTAAGCACTGGAAGGTTAGCTCTTGATATTATGTTATGACTTTTAGAAAGCGGTAACAATGTTTTTAATCAAATTAAAATGCCAGATTGCGAATACGACTGCGATCCCAAGGGATTTTGTATGTTGGGTTTCACTCGTGTAGATACATGATTAGAGTATCCAAAATCTTTTTCATATTCTGAAAGAAGGGCAACATTCTTTACTTTAGTAGTAGTTCATAGATATTTTTCGGCAGGAACTTCCATTACCATCTGTAGTAAGTACAAAGTGTTTTGAGCTACTAAGCTGGCTACGTGTCCTTTAGCTTTACTTACTTATTGAATCATTTAGCTCCTCTAGGATCATAGGATTTCAATGTTTTTTCTATCTTGTCCTGTATTGGGATAGTCTCCCTAAGGATTGTTCCATAAGTGGTCCCATCTCTTGAACATCCCTGGCTCAACATTCATGCCTCAAGCTAGACAACTAAGGTGTTATTTTAGGGTTCTTCTTTTTTGCTTTTCTTTTGGATTCCAGTTTAGATTGTGCCTTGTAACACTGTCTGGTTGTTTCTTTAAAGTGTAGCTCAATTGGAAGTGTTTCTAAATATCTTGATCTCTTTATTCAAGATATCTTCAAGATTTTCCTCAAACATTTGTTGATGAATATTTGCAGGAGATGGCCGCATATGATTCCCAAACTTTCTGTAGCAAGTTAAAAATCACTTGAATGTGCTTTGTTGATTCTACTTTTGATGTCATTGTGGGGTGACCTCCATTTACGCTAACTATACTTCCTAGGTATACGAATTTTATGCTGTCATTGATTTTAATTAGCCTACATTATGTAATGTACAGTTCATGACAACATCGTCAAGGACAAAGTGTTTAATCTTGTCCACCCCACTCACGTGGGTTCATGCATAAATTTGTATCAATGATGTCAAAGGCAACAAGAGGCAAAAAGATACTTTGAAAAATTTATTGATCTTTTCTTTAAAAATATCTGTTGCCCAAATGCTAAACTTTTCAAGGGTTAATTAATAGCATTAATACTAGTAATAGATTATTAACCGAGTGCTCATGCTGTATGGAAAAATATGAGACCAAGGTCTTAATAGTAAAGACCGTGCACAGCGATGTTAGTACAAAAGAGACAGGGGTCTAATATTTTTACATACAGACTGAGCAAGTGAGGTTAATAATTAGTTTATTAATATCGTAAAATTCCAAAAATAAGCCCCTCCATGTATAAGCTCCTCCAAATATAAGCACCTCAAACTTGAAACACAAAAACCCCTCCATTAAATAGCCCCTTCGAATATAAGCCCCTAGGGCTTATACTTAGAAATTGCCCTCAAATGCAAAATTAAACAAAGCAAAATGCTACAGGAACAACACTTTATTTATATTCAAAAGAATTACTATGTATACCAAATGTCAATAAAGTTCACAATTTATTGATGTTTCCGAAGTTCATTCTTCACTCTTTGCTTGGATGTTTTTAAGTTTGCTTGGCTGAGTTTTTAAAAGATCTACGTCCGGGTCATGTAGCAGACATCACATGAGTTTCAGTAAAAACTTTGTGCAAATTACTGACATAAATTTCCTTCCAAGTATAAGCCTAGCCGATTTTGAAATGCAAATTTCCCTCCATATATAAGCCCCTCCAAAAATAAGCCCCTCTAAAAGGGTCTTTGAAAAATATAAGCCCCGGGGCTTATTTTCGGAATTTTATGGTATATGACTTTTTACTTAGCTGGTAATTTATTTCATGCCTATGTCTTTGGAAATCATCAGAAATATCTGACAGTTTTTGTAAAACTTTGAAATGTTTAAATTGAAACTGTTTCTCGTGCATTTTTGGGTGTTTTTGCTAGTACATTTTCTAAAACTGTGTGGAAATCTTTGAGATAGTTTGGAAATCTTGGAACATTTTTGGAAATTTTTGGAAAATTTCAGAGGTTTCTTATTAATTAAATTTGCTTTTTAAGTAATTTTACAAGTTTTGAAAAGTTTTTAAAAATCAACATCCAGAAAACCGGTCTGAATACACGGTCACATGTTATATGGCCAGTGGGCCAAGTATGCATATTGACAGACTGCACATCAAACAATCATCAGTTAGTATGACTGTTGAATTAGAAGTTACTTACTGATAACGATCTCAATTACACTACAATGCCTAGTCTATCAGCATTCCAAGTTTTTTAACACAGCAGTCACCATATTTTGATAACTTCTATGACCATCATGTAGTCCGAATCACTATCACTGGCAACATGATACTTTGTTGAGTGGCTTGGTTTACCCTTATCCCAAAGCTCTCAAAGCACCCTCTAGGCTGATGGCTCATCCCTCCTTAAGACAGGGGAAACACATTAATCATTCACTTGTGACCAGTGTGCTGTCACATTGACATTTCAACAGTCCTGGCTACCCTTTGTACTCGGCTGGTACATGAAACCTGCTCATCAAAAAAAACTTGCATTTGTTACAAACTTACAAATTAACTTACAATTTAACCTAACATTATATTTTAAATATGTGATAATTAAAATAACACTTGTTTGTTCTTTGCAGGTTTTGCTATCTTGTAATAGTTTTTGGAAGGCATACACCTTACGATGGTTTGATTTTTCAAACGAGGAGCAACCTTCAGGAAATTTGATGACATGGAATGATCCAAACACTTGGGTCCCTTATTGGAATAGACATTTTGGTGATGGTATTGATGATGGTAATGACACCAGTGATAATGATGATGATGAATATGATTGGTCAGTGTTTTACAACCCTCCTAGAAGATGGAAAAGTACTGGCATTATTCACCCAGCATCATTTGATGTTTACAATACAAACAATATTCCTTGCTATAAAGACTTTTTTAAATCCGTGCTGATTTTAAACAAAATGGGACAAGGATCTCTTGTGGATTGTCCACTTCATTGTTGTTAGTATTGTCATTTGATAAAGTAATGTATTTTGTGTTTATTGTTTTGTAACTAGTAGGTTGTTAGTATTGTCATTTTATAAAGTAATGTATTTTGTTTTTATTGTTTTGTAACTAGTAGGTTATGAACTTTATCAATAGAACTAGTAAGTTATCACCTGTTGCCTAAAGTTGAAATGAGTTTTATTAGGTGTACATTACATTCGAGGGTACTCTGATATATTGACTATACGGTATGTGCCGCTGTTCAGGATATGGATTTCAGACATTCCAGTCTAGGACAGGTTGTATGAATCACGGAACGATATAAAATTTTGGAATATTTACAAACTGTTTAGTACAGGGTGAAACAATTGTTCCTGGATGAGAATCAGTTTGAGTGGATTTTGATAAACATGGATTTTTTTCTGGTTCACAAACCTGACCTGTTTAAGACAGGCTATCAAAATCAAGCCATTTCTAATTTAGAACAGGTTCAGGTCTGTGAAGATCCAGCAGCACTCCCTGTTCCCAAAAGTCTTGTGAGAACCTTACATTTTAATTAATGATTTTTTTGCACGTTTTTGTTTGTTTGTTTTTCTTTTCTTACGTTTTCCCTTTTTCATGGCAATACCATCACAGACTAACTGTGAAATCCTGACCATCCCACTCATACGTAAATTTGTATCTTGTTACTAAGGCAACCAGAAGCGTGCATTGGGATACAACCGCGAAAAAGATATTTTAAAAGACTCATGATTTTTTTAATAATAGCTGTTGCCCAAACACCAAATTTGTCAATTATTTTCTCTTTTTTACTCACATTGTACATAAATGTAGTAAAACAGTAATTTTAAACGTCTTGCAAGCTTTGACTTTGTTCGTTCACTTATCATGCGCTAATATATTAAATAGATATGTGAACAGACATAGCTATAATGCTACTGAAAAAAAAATAGCAAAACAGTTACTGTTCATTAGCAGGATGCCTAAATTGTGTGTGGTGCAAATAAAGAGGCCTGGTGCCTACAGTGCATGTTCTTCCGATCACGCGATTAAAACTTGGATTTTTTGAATTTTAATAAATTGCACACTTTTTTACATTTTTAAAAACCGGATGAAAAAGAAAACAAGAAAAGATCTGTTGAGAGCAAGAGTCCAAGAGGCAAAGCAGCATGAAAGAAACTGAGTTTATGGTATCGAGCTTCATTACATGATTAATAGTTGTATAACTGGGCTGAGGTCAAACAGGATGAGGTTTAGAAGTCAGATTGCTGTCAAAATGATATGCTGAGATACTAATGAAATAAATTAAGACAACCTTTAATTTTAAAACTTGAATGGAGAGCTCTACATTGATGATGTATATTCAGGGAGTGTGGTTTTATACTTTAATACCAGTAATGCATACATTTTAATAACCGAAATATTACTAACTTAACCTCTCGGATGGAAAAACAGCAATTTCCTACCTTGATATTCGTTTCAGTCCTTTTGAGAAGCTATCTGATGAATGAGGAAGTTAACATAAAACAAACTTTAAAGTAAGAGCAATTAAAGTAACGTAATTAAAATGCCAGAAAAGACGTGACTACAGTATTTTGTTCTACATTAAAGTTAAACATTAACAAGTTTATTTTTTGTGACATTTTCTGCAGGTGCAATGGGAAATGAATCGGGAGGAACTGAAAATTTGGAAGTTTGTCTATTTCCATGGCAACAAGAAATTCTGCCAGATGACAAGGATGTTGCAAGGATTTTTACTTTTAACAGACAAATGATGACAGCAGACGCTTCCCTAGCTGAAACAGAGGACCGTTATCTCGAATTGACAGTTGAAGAGTACAAACATGAAAAGCAATATAAACTTGATGGGGAAAAGATTTGTTGTTTTGATGATGGAACAAAAGACAGTAGATGTTATGACTTCATTCAGTGGTTGAGAAAAATATTTGTACCTACACTTTATGTGTACTGTGGTCTAGATAGAATGAATCCTGTTCCATACTTTATACTGACAAGATTAGCTCCAGGCTGGGTAGGTGGGTTTTTAACTTGGGTCACCTGTACATGATTTGCGGTCAACCATATTTGGACTTTCTCTGCTTGAAGGGTTTTGGAGTAATTGAACCCAGTTTCCTCCCTTCCAAATAAACATTTGAGTTGTCTGTAGTTTTAACAGCTGAAAGGTCATTTTCTATAATAACGCACCCATATATGGGCAGAGATAGCAAAATATAACATGGTGTACAGTATGTCTAAATGAGACAGATATATTTATAATAATGAACAGAGTTAAAAGTAATGAAATCAGTTTTGTTGATATTTTGGCGCAGAAACCTTTTTTCCCACTACATGCTCTAAATTCTCATTTCTAAAGTAGAAAGTATTTGTCGACTTTATTGGTACGTAAAATGATAGGTGCATATTTTTTTCTTTGATAGAAAGATAAATTAAAAGGTGTGGGAGGTATAACTAAAAACTTGGTGTCTGAGTAAAGGACTGAGTTTTCGCTACAAGAAAATACTATATATAGTATACCGTGTAGTGAATAAGAAAGAAGTAAATGCCGAGACATTCTGGCACGCTGCATGTACACTCATTTTATAAGAACCGTTTCATTAAAGAACACACCCGTGGCTGAGGAATGACCGTCAACTTTATTTTGTTACCGTTACGGCATCAAATCATGGAGTCGGCAAATAGTCGATAGTGCAACATTGCAAGTAGATTTAAATACGTGTCGTAAATTTTAAATAGCAATTTTCAGGACTTATATTTTCTCTTTTACTTTATCTATCTCTATCTATCGCTTTTTGTATAGGAACCATTCACTTTTTCCAGTCCCGGTTGGAAACATTGTAAGTGGTAACGACGTTTAAACAAAGGAAAATATACGTTGGGTTTAACAAAAACAAGTTTTCGTTGGTCGCATGATAAACGGGGTGTTTATTTATTTATTTATTTATTTATTACAGTTTAATGACAATAAACAACATCATCATAAGGATAGTCTACAAAAGAGTCTTAGACCCCATACAAAGGCAGACCACCTAAAACAAAATATAACATTAAATAAGAAAATGATTAAATAAATAACTATCGTAAAAACTAATTTTGCATAAAAAATTAAAAATTAAAAATCTAGTCATATCTTAAAAGCAAGAAGTCCCTTACCCCGTTTGATTAAATAAATAACTATGATTAAATAAATAACTATCGTAAAAACTAATGTGTTCTTTTATACAAACAGTTGCTGGCGTTTTACCGGAAGAAAATAAAAGTGGTCAATCGTTATAACAAATTGGTCGCATCAATAAATTTCACATTTTGGGTCTTTTGTTACTGAGTAACTTTTGTAACGCTCTTCGCTCTCTCAAAACGACTTTACATTGCCTTCATTTAATTTGACCTTTTGTATTAATTAAAAGCATCTGAGAACACATGCGCGCTACAACAGAATCTTTGAAGCTACTGAAAGTGGGCACCGATTCCATGGCTATATATTTGTGTTGGGGTCCTAGTGGGACCAGTCAGCACGGCATGGTCATTCTCATTAAATTCTTAGGCTTTTCTCTTATGGCATACTTAGAGAAAAGAGCCTTTTGTTGAGTGAAAAGTGAAACTCAAATTGTTTAATGTCAAAAGACACGGAAAACTACGATGAGCAAGCAAATCAGTTTGAAAAATTACACTAATACTCGGTAGGTATTTCTTAACAATAACACTGTTTGCATCAGGACTGTCTGATTTTCCTTGAGTGCTTTCCACAAAAAGTTATCTAAACTATGAACAAAATTTCTAACTACATAACTACCCACGATAATCCCGAGATTGTCTGACAGAGAAGAAAGGAAACAGACGGATCAGTTTTCACTTTTAAGTAATTTTTTATGCTGTTTCCGTCCGGTCCTGTCTAGTCAGTTATCGAGGTCGCTATCAAGTACGGAAATATCGTTTTGTTGAGTAAACAATTTGAAAGATTGCTTTCGTTTTATGAATCCCGAAGTTGATTTCCGCTTTCTGTTTGTGCCTTTTTTGTCGGGATGGGTTAGTTTTAAATTTTCCCAAGCTTGTAAAGTTGTATAATTTTGTTGATAAGAGATATGTTTAAAAATAGCTTTTTAAAAAACTGAATCGACGTCGTAATTAACCCGTGGTGCTACAAAATTTCTTTTTCGAGCGTCAAATAGGAAGATGATAGTAAAAAACTGCAAAACTCGCGAAACCAAAACGAATTTGTGGTATCACGTTCTAAATTTAACAGGGTACCCTTTGAAGTGCAATGTTCAGCGGAGTACACAAAATGGCATGGTCCTTTAGTGCTTTAGATTTAGAAAGCTCTCGAAAAATGTTAGTATAGAATTTCATGAGTCTCGCAGTTTCGTTTTTTTTTCGGTAGTTTAACGTGCGATTTTTCTCGAATTTTGCAAGTTTAAGGAAGTCTCGTGGTCGGTCACGATATTCTTGTTCTTGGCTGCTGTCTGTGGTGACAGCTTTGATACCTCGCACAGATTCATTCAACAGCCTTATTAGCTTTTATTATACAATTGAATGAAGGCTCTTACGCACGTGTACATTTCATTGTTTGCATGTCTCTAACTTCGTAAGTACAAAAGCTATCAAAGATTTCGAGGGTCTAAACTTCTGGTGCTCGCATTTCAATTACTCAAAGTAATCGGGCTCGCAACATAAAGGTTAAAACGTCTCGGGGGGCTTACAAAGGAAAACACAAGTCTGGCCGCCTCGCAAAGTTCGGTACCCCTACGGCCCTAGTTCTAAATGTAGTGCTATTCAGTATTTTACTTGATTATACACAAAGCATTAAACTTCTTAGAAGTCAAATTACGCTAGCCAAGTTGTTTTATTACACACATATTCCAAAATACATATATTTCAGTTGTAGTTCCTTTCGTGAGTTGCTCTCAGTGCTAAATCTTTTTGCCATAGCGACCTGACGCATTCGCGCATATAAACGTGACGAACGAGTGAAGGTAATCAGAATCATAGCACGCAAATGTTCAAAACTCCCCTATATCTTCAATACTTTTAATATACTAAAGCAAGCCTTCGGCGTTAACTACTCAGTTAGTGGCCCAGCCAGCTCGGTATGCTTGAAGCCTGCAGGCTCGGGCCTTCAAGACTCAAGTTATTTTGACAAGGAAAAGTAGAATTGAAAAACTATTTTTCTCATTATTAAATTAAAAGTGCAGAAACATAATTTTCAAAACTTTTATCGAGGAATCCGGAAGCATGCCCCTAGATTCCCCAAGAAAAGATCGCGCCATAGTGCCCTCGAACAGAAGGTCGCGACTTCGGCGATTTGCTTTGCAATGAGCCTACAACACTTTGAGGGATACTGACGCCACTGACCGCATAGAGTTCTCGCATTGATTTGTTAAACAAGAGTTCTTGGCCAGAGTGCGATATAAAAGTTGGAAATTTTTTTCAATCGCTTTACGATAAAGAAATAAAATTTAATTATGATAATTTAATACTTTGTAAAATTGCAGTCTCCTTTAGAGTTAATTGCAACGGAATCCACTAAATAGAGAATCGTAACAAGCATTGACGGACCGGGCTGCATGTTGGGTTCTAGTTTTTTTAGAAAAATAACTAGCGGTAAAATAGTTTGAGCTGCGTCGGTGTTTTTAGGTGTTTGGGGTCAGTGCCAGTGGCCAATGGTGTTTTTTTTTTTCATTAGATTATTTTAAAACGGAATGGAAAAGAGAAATTTTACGTATTTATAATTACTTTCTTTCACAACTGACAACATAATTATTTAAAAAATTACAAAATTTAATCGCTTGTGAGTTGTGTTTAAAATATTTGAAAAACGTAATGAAGCTTGCTGGTGATACTGACGTTAGTCTTACACAGCTTGAGATGAGAATCAAAATGCTATCGTTTTGTTCTTGACTGTCCGGCATAAATATTATCAAATTCTAAAAATCAACTATAACGCCTTAATACGTGCTCTTGTCGGTTCTTTGGTTCTTGTAATTGGAGGCAGGCCGTATCTTCAGTATCTCAGTTTGAGAAAAGAGTGTTTCACGTGTGTTAGGCCAAATAAAAAGAAAATTTCGGTTTCTCTTCAGAACATTTGTGTAAATGTAAATGCAATACGAAGTTTTATTTTTTTTTCTTTGCTGCAAGGCAGGAAACACAGCAAATGAACCATTCTAATTCAGCTCATGGAATAGATTAACAATTCCCATTTCTTTCAACACGTACGTCTTAAAAATAAAAAAAGTTAATAATGCGGCAGCTATCTGGAAATGCGAGCGTTGACATGATAGAAACAGTAATTTTTTACTTAGCTTTATTCAATTTTTTTTTTCTTAACATTTTCATTTCTCAGATTGTTCTTAATTTGTTCTCATTTTCCAGGCGATTCGAGAATCACTGTTTTTATTAATTATAAGTTTGTTCTTTAAAATAAGAAGAGTGTAGAAGTTATCGATAATTCTAGTATTCTCGTGAAAGAAAGACACCTGCTTTACAATTATCGAGTACGTGCCACTGTGGCAAATAATTATAATATTATATATTTAATAAATAAGCTTTTAAAAAGTTAAGACCAAAATATAAGTTATATTATGACATCAGTACATTTAAATCGAAATAAATACATTGTTTTAAGTCGTTTATTTTAACCACGGTTGGTTAAATATGCATTTCCATTACTTTTTTAAAATCTATGTATATATTAAAAGAGCTATTGCAAAATTATTTTCTTCAAAAGAATTGTTTTGATCATACAATAGTGAGCAATAAATTTTGTGAATTGATTATTTGTTTTTTTAATTGTGGAAAAATAAGAACAACGAATCGAAGCATAATTTATAGCTCGGGAATTCCACAGGAAGCCCGAGCAATTTTTGAAAATTCACAACTTCCTTCCCAGTTGACTTTTCCGTGGGTAAAGTTTCTCTGAATTTGCCAAAAATCGGACGTGACAAACGTTTCCGGTATGCTAACTTCTGGTAAAAAAAACCCCAGCAAGTAAAACTATGTCGTTATTAAGGAAAAACTAAAAAGACGAGTCGGGGGCTCAAGAAGAAATTTATTGAAAATTGTTCAACGATCGAATATTGACGCTACGGGGTTGACGCCTACACCTACAACACTCTCTGAAGCCATGATATGGATGATTTTCCTATTATTTTAGCGATTAAGCCGGGAACACACCGGGACGATTCAAATTTTGGGCTGTCTTGGTTTCTTAGATAC
>JAOBAY020077931.1:0-11104 GCA_025331085.2 Zoanthus sociatus
AAACTATAAACACATGAATTAAAATCTTATAAGCACTTTAAAACTCTCAAATTTTCGGCAACTACTGTTTGCCTTTGTCAGGAAAGAAAGAATTATCATATTGTTTCGACGCTGATAAAAGTGCCTTTATAGTTTCCACCCCCAAGGGATCTTAAAAGCGGGAGGTATCGCCGAAGTAACTAAATGTTTTCTAGTTTACTTCTGAGGAATTATTTTGAATTAGATAAACGTCAAGTTCTTTTAAAAACGGTTTTCATTTATATACGGCATGTCGGTTGTTCGTTATGTTTCTTAACCCAGGGCGGATCTGTTTCTTATTTTAAACCGTTTTAAAAAATGGACGAAATTCACGAGGTTCAACAACAACCCTCACGTTTTTTGGAACAAGGCTAAATGTCTGTGAGAATTTTAGTTTTAAATATTTCAAACATTGCTCCGACATTGTGTTGAATTTCGGTTCAGCTTTGTTTTAGCACTTAAAAATCTCGTTTGTGATGATTAACAGCCGCGCTGATCGTTGTTTCTATAAACTGGAAAAGATTGAAGGACTAAGGTTCTAAATGTGAGCGGCTATCTTTATTTTTCAACGGAGAACGGAGTACTGAACTTAAAATTAAATGATACTTCAGTTATTCGCTACAGCAGTACACATTTGCTGTGTCATACCGCCATCTGCGTCCGCCATATACTAGTTCAGTAGTTGGGTTTGCCGGTATTACTATAAACGCTGTTGGACTGAAAAAATAACACTTAAACGTTTATTTGTGTGTGATATTTTACAATGTACGAATTTAGAAATCTTCGCTTCTTTTCAACCTAAAGTATTTTGGACAAGGGTTTGCCTCACGTTGATATCAAAAGGTTCTTATATAAATTAAAAGATTGTATTCATCTTGTTTGCAGACCCATTAAAAAAGGAATAATCAAAAACAAACTAGAACAAACAAGAAAAAAGTTTATAATTGATTTTGTTTGATTCCTTTTGATTAAAATCTCATGCCTTCATCAGTCCGGTTCAGACCAGGTCAGTTCCTGTCGTCTTTCACCTCACACGCGGTCCAGCAACAATTCAGGCGCGAGATGTTCTCACTCTACCTTCTACTTAAGGTGTACATAAACCTACATCATGGAAATATAAAATGTCTAGTTCCTTATAGTTATTCTGCTCACGGCAAAAAATTGAACAATGATATTTGTCATTTAAAATCTCACTGGGGTATTTTCTCTCGCATATTAAAGAAACTAATATGAGGATTTCTTCTTGCCTGATTGAATGTCAATCTAATTTACTGAGTTTACATCCCCTCTTCTACCGTAAGTGTGTTTCCGTCAAAGAAAATAAGACTTATCCATAATTATGAGATTTATGTCATTCGTCTGTATTTATAGTGGAAAAGCTAATATCGCTCAAAATTAACGGTTTCAAACAAAATATCTCAATGAATGAAATATTTTAAATACAAGTCAATAAATTTCAAGTTATGCATTTCGTAGTTGCTTTTCGCGTGAACAGCAAGCTAATCCCCTTTATTTTGCCGTGACAGCAGACAATATTTGTTTAAATATCAATCGATATATACAAAAAGCCTGCTATTTCCTGAAGAAGTATTAGCGCAAGCGTTGACAGCTTGTACTGCAAATAACCTCCAATTATGATACTGTAGAAATTTCTTTAAAAGACACGGTTTTGAACAGGACCTCGGTTCACAAGACGAACGAAAGCATTTCATAATCCAGAGAAGCCTAACTTCTGCCGGATTACGTTGCGTTAAGGTTAGTTTTGTGTTTGTTTTTGTAATGAGTGATTTAAATTCATTATCGGTTTCAACCTCGGAAACACCAGTTTAGATTTAAATGAGTTTTTTTAGAGCTTTCGTTTCTTTTTTCGTTTTGATTCAAGAAGAACAGCTTGCTTAATCAGTTTATCTGATAAGCTATAGTATATAAAGTTAAACTTGATTCAGACTTTCAAGTCATTTATCATGTAGTGTATATATACGTCAATATTTCGGATTTAAAGTGACCGTCTCTAGATGCAGTTTTCAGATATCATGACCAGTTTTTTATATTTTAGCGGTTTTATACTTACCACAAATGACTAAACAAAGCTCGCTGTTTATACTTATATTCTCAATTGATGGTTATTCATTATCTTATCTCAAAACCATTCTGTTATCTGTTACTCGTTCTTACTAAATATAACTTGTTCAAATTGCTTCAATTACATAAACGTTTTTAGAAATCATTTGCTGATTTAGTTTCATTTTTTGTATCAAATTACCTGTGAACCTTGTTAATCAATTAACTTTGCAGTCATTAAAATTCTTCCGTCGTTTTAAATACTTTTCTTCGGACAGCTCGTCTTCTTTTTTTTGTTTCATCATTTTACATAAAATAAATAAGAATAAAAGGACCATTTTCAAATTTGTAGTTGCCGCTAAGATTGAAAAAATGACAACGTATTCAATTTGTAGAATTTTATTAGCCATTTGGAGGTGTGACATCTTGCTCTCTCTCTCTCTCACAAGTACAATGCTAAAAATCTTCATTTATATCAGCAGCAACTCGCGGGATTCGCAACTGGTTGCAAAAAAACAGCCTTCTGACTAAATAAGAATTGTGACAACTTCATCATGCGAGTTCAGTGGATAAGCACGGATACCAAAACAAAAAAAACGATGTTTTTTTTTCGTAAATCAAGATCTAGAACCTTAGTAGGTGTAAACATGGCAGCAATACTAGTGATAATGAAGCTTCAAAGTTAAGTTTAACTGAGTTTATTAAGAAAAATTAAGACATACAAGAAATGACGTATCACTGCGCTCAGTAAAGAAAAGATTAGCAATTTTGGATTTGTTCATTTCATTTGCCAAAACCACTATGTCATTTCAAACACATAACTAATTACAACTTTGTTTTCTGCAAGGAAAGATATTAAAATAATACAGGGCCATTTTCATTAGCTACCTTAATCCTCATTGATCGCTAAATTTAACAAATATCCTCAGAAGTCGGCGTGGATATAGCCAGTAGTAGAACACACGCTTTTCTTTTGTAAGATCCAGTAAATTTTGCCAAGGCTACTCATTGTTCTTATTTTTTGGCTGCTTCAGCCTCACTTTGTTCTTAATTTTTATTATTTCTGTGAGCGGTTTGATATTTTTCTTTGTTCATTTTTGTACAATATTGTTGATACATAGATATGTGCAACAGTTGAAACTGATCGTACGAGGAACTTTTATTAAACAGCAGATATCCATTACATAATATAAATTACTTTCACCCAATCAAACAAAATTCATCACCAACAGGCGGGAAAAATTCCTGCCAAAACACCCTTATTCATGGCGTGCGTACAACATACAACGTTAGCATGATCTCAAATTTATACAGATATCTAGAACAATCAAATACAGTATATCACCCCTTGCGATAACTGCGCCTTTTCAGAACTCTTTAATAAATGTGGATCAATTAATTGTTCGATTTTGAACATAAATGAAACAGAATAACTAATACAACGTAGAATTTGATGTTTTATAGCACAATATATTTCGACTAGCCATACGCTAGGCTTTTAGTCTCCTTCGTGGCCGTTTGCTTTTAACATGTTTTTTAAACCTCCACATTAATATTTAAAATGCCTTGTGAAGCATTTTTGAAGTTGTTCAAGAAGAGTTGTACAAAGCCGGCAATCATGCGGTAATGAAGAAGAAATTTATCAGAAACTTTGTAAATGCTATTCTGGCACAGCCCTAAAAATGTATTCTCATCCTTCTTCCTGTTGGTTTCATTCTAAAAAAAACATGTTTATTTTGCTATACTGCTATTAACCCTATAGACTGAGCCTCAAGGATGGGGTTAAACGGACCCCCATCCCTCGATTTTTTTATCCTTTAATCTGAACGCCTCGACCATTTGCCAAAAGCTTTGGCACAACTCTTCTTGATAATGAATACATGTTTTGATATTAATAAATGACGTCATCATAAAAAGTCACGAAAGTTGGGTTTTTATAAAACTCTTGTATAATTTTTTGAAAAAGAATCCTTACTTTTCATTTTCTTTCCAGTATTTTGCATTTTTATCACTTAAAACTGTGTTTCCTATCCATTTCTCATGATATCTCTTAATTTTAGACAAAATCTCCAAAATCAAAAATTAATCCAAGATGACGGCCATCATCATTTTATAAACCTTGGTCACCATGGTAACAAGAAAGCTATCACGTGATTAATGTTAAACAAAAGCTCGAGGTCCATTTAACATTTATGCCTAATTTTAAGTCGATTGGTTTAGGCATAACGAAAATCTTGGGGAGGGTCCAACTAAGCCCCCCATCCCCCTAACCTCGAGGCTATATATTTGGCTAAAAGACTTGAGCCTTGATCGAAGGGTTTATCCCCTTTTAACTGAAAGGCGAAGATCTAAAATTCACTTATTCTTGCTGATCTAAAACGTTTTTTCACGATATACTATTTATTTCAAATCAAGAACTGATAAAGCTTAGACACGCGATTTTTTTTTTTCTCTACATTAAAGCACTTGGTACACAGTTTAGACAATTCATGCTTTCTGATATATGAAAAGCAGCCACATGCAAATAATTTGATGATTTTGAAACTAAATCTTTTCTCTCAAGGTATTACTACGTGCGCAAAATTTTGATTAGACAAGAATAGATTTTAGAAAACAATGAATTACCAAATACGATCTTAGTGTAACCTCCGTGTATTCTTTTAGGTAACACGCCATTCAAAAATAAGAGATGTTTAGGATGCGAGCGATCTAACAGAGAGGTGTATTTTCACAAGTAATTTACAAACTTAACAGCGTGGGAAACTCTTGTTTTTTGCCAGCCGGTGGCTGTAAGATCTAGAGCAAACGTAGGTAAGCTTCTCTGTGTTATTGAAAACGATCATCGGAGCGTATAATTTACATTCGATTCATGCTAATGGAGCTGTGAAACCACAATTGTTGTCCAAACATTGGGCGATATAGTAGTAGTATTTGTGTTTGTTATTGGAATAAAAGCCAAAGCCGCGGTCTATTGGTCGAGTAAATTACAATTCATCAAAAGATAACGAGTGCATACGAAACAATGGATAATAACACTTTGTTATGATCCAATGGCGAGCGTCCCGCTGTTTGTTTGAAATCGAGCGAAAAGACAGAAATAAATCAGTCTATTCGCGCGGGACCCGGCTGCAACAGCTCCTTGTTATTTACCGATGCGCGCACTTAGTACTTGGGGTTTGAACATCTCAGATCGCTCTGTAAAGTGCTGTCCGCGTTTCGCACAACATAACAGCATTCTTGCATTATCTCATGATTTGGAATGACAACTCCAGTTCATATGAAAGGCCACCTTGTTCATGGAGGTAAAAAATTCCGGTAAGCTTTGCAGCTGTTTGCACAACTGAACGCTTAAATACGTTTTCTGGTACAACAGAAACAAGCAATGTCGGATAATGATTCTATATTTCATGTTCTCGCTGACATTTTCCCATAGCACTTTTATCCGATATTGCTCCTTAAAAGTACTTAAAAATGCATAGGGTGTTCTATATAGTGTTGCAGTAATTTAAATCTCCGTTGCGGCAGGAAGCTGCGATTCAGTCATATTTATACCTTGCAGGCTTTTAGTAATTTCTGTTCACTTTATGTCTAGCTTTCTCGTTCCGTAAAAAGTTGTATTGTGTTTTTTCCCAATACTTGTCTAGTCTATAGTTGTTACTTACAAAACTGGTGCCTCGTTACTTTGCAGTTAGGAGATTAAAAAGATTGGAAAGACCTCAACATGCGTCGATGCACAACATCTTGGTTCATGGTAATCACAAGTTGCATTTATCTTTTGGCTGTCACAAGGACATCATCGGGGTGCCGAATGGTTGTTCATAGAGAAAATGTCAGCCATCCCAATGACCCTAGCTGTGCTCCAAAAACAGTGAAAATATTCAGCTGCCTAGGAACCTGTTCCTCGTTTGCCATTCCAATGACAGATCGCAAAGTAAAGGGAGGCTTTAAACTTTTTGGAATCAGTTGTACTTGTTGCAAACCATTCGATGTCAAAACAAAATACATTCGCTTCAAGAAATGCAATAAGAAATTAAAACGAAGTGTTATTCGGTCGTGCAAGTGCTCCCCTTGCAAAATTGCAGGCAATTCCTAACTTGCACATCAGCAACTGAGAACATTACCCTGTAAGAGTTATCTTCAGTTCTTTCTCCTATAGCTATGACAAGGGTTCGACCATGATGAACCAAACGATTTTAAGAGCGTGTATATGATAACTTCAGATGCTAGAATGTCATTGATTACACCGAAAACGCGAAGCTTTGACTTCCTATGGCTATGTCAGCCCAACTTTTCAGTATAAAGATTTAACAAAGGCGTTGGAAATTTTCCTGCAAGCAGAATAAGGAAAAAATCACAGGATTCAGCATACTACCAGTGTTTGGCTCTACTTTTTGGCTTCACACCAAAGTTGCTTTCGTTTCTACCAGCTTTCAAGAAACAAATTTCTGTGTTTAAAAAGATTCAGAGCAATAAAGAGTAAAGCGGAAAGTTAAACATTTCGATATTGCGTGTATTTTTAGTAGCCCTACATGTACAATTGAATGACATAACCGCAGATTGAAAACCAAAACAGTGCGAAGATAAAGTCTGTAGTTGTATTTGTAATGTATCTACATTGCCGTACTATACAACTTGGGCACTAGTTCACTGATGTATCTATTGACATTGTATTTGTATTATCTACAAAATTAGAAGATTCGGAAACGCAAGTATTATCTTAAATTATCTCACAAAACAACATTTTATTTATAAAACGTAAGTTTTTAGTTCTTCATTAGAATATTTAAAACACAATAGCAGTTAATTATAACCATCGGCTATTCTCGGCTAAATTCAGTAAATTTTAAATGACTTTGCGTTTATCGTGTGAGTTTTCGCCAAGGTTGGTTGATTTTATTGGCCTAGAGGTCATTTGAAAACTACAAAATCTTCTTACAAAAGATATATTAATAGCAAATAGAGAAATTTATATTTAATCTAATATTTAGTGTCCATATGTATATATTTCATTATAGCTGAATTTTTTACAACAGTACAAATTTTAATTTTAGAATCTGTAAATTGATTGTAAAATGGTAGAGCGGAAAAGATGTTTCGCAAGCTGTAATATAGATTGTTTATAATGAATATTTAATTGTTTTGTTGTATGATTAAAACTTAAAAAATTACGTGATAAAATCGCTTCGCGTGTTTTCTCCAACTTTTATACCCTATTATTCATTCAGAGTCTTAAGTAAAACGTTCTTTTTCAACTTTCTCTGAACATTTGAAATGTTTGCAGGGAAACTAGATTTTACTACAACACTTCCTGGGTAAACTAATTAGGTTGTTAAGCAAGCCCACTTTGGGCGCCATATCGTCACGGGTTTTATTGTGTACTATTGTTTGGCTTATACATACAAAAGATTAAAAACAAGTTGGTTTTGAGATGCCATCAACCTTGAAAACTTAGCCATATACGGATCAATGACCAACATGGAACAAGGAACCTTTGATTAACTTTAACACGTACTCATGTTTGCTAATTTCTGTATAGTATAGTTCTGTATAGTTCTACAACGGTAAAAAACATTCGAATATATTTTAAACTTTAAAAGTCCATATCAATTTCAAATCATTGAAACCTACATTGAATGAAATCAAACAGGTCTCACAACCAACAAAGTGAATTGTCTTTTGATTTGGTCAAAGGCAAAAAATAATAATCCATGCATTGACTTAAAAAGAATAGTTATAATTTTATATTTACTCATTGGCACAATAACAGTCAGTGCCAGTTGGTGTGCTTCTACTACGAATGAATCTAGCAGAATCAAAACGTTACATTATGAACCGTACGTTAACAAAACTATAAAAATATCCCGATGAATAAACAAGACTAGTACTAAGCCATTTCAAGCTGTTGTATAAAAGACTGGAGGGAGAATCATTAACCCCCACCCCACCCCTCGTAAAAAAGTGGAATAATTTTCATGCCATCATGAGTCTAGTGCTAATATCATTCAAGCACTATTTAGTAAGAATACTGAAAGTGTTTCAAACAGCCACGTACAACAGAAGTCTTGGTATAACCAGTATTGCTGAATATATGTTAATTGTACTATTCAATATATATATATATAAAATGAAAAATTCAGAACGTTATAAAGATATATCGTTTTTTAAACTTGTTTCGTCGGGCCAATACCTGTCTTCTTAAAGGGGAACTGAACCGGCTAAATTCGACTTTTGTCAAACAAAATCTTTAAAAGTGTGAAAACGATATTTAACAATTTTTCTCGTGTCGCACTGATTTCCCGAGAAATTTGAGTTTAAAAAAACTTTACTTGCGGCATTGTACCGGCGGCTCAGAAATAGGCTATGTATATGACGTCGGATATTGGGAAGATCTTTCGCGGCGAAAGCGAACAGAATAGGTTCAGCTTTGAAGCCAGACATCTCACACAACTTAAACTTTTTAATTTTCTCACTTAACTGTGTAAGCGAGTTTGTCCCAACAAAAACAACTCAAACGCAAGCTCGCTTCCCCATAATATACGTCACACATTACCTTTGTTTACCGCTGACAAGCGCCCACGCTCAACGACCCCAAACAATCCGAAACACGTACATTCAAACTAGAATTTCTCGGAAAATCAGCGCTACACGAGAAAAAAGAAACTTTTAAATATGGCCTCCACAGCTTTAAGGATTTTATTTAAAAAAGGGTGATTTTAGGGTTCAGTTCCTCTTTAAGTTCAGAGGCTCTTTCTCAATATTAATTAACAACACTGTACAAGGGTCGGTCTTTATGTCTATGTACACGGTATGTTATGAGGATGTGTCTCTTTCAGTGCTGTTTATGGATATACCGAGAAAGAACTAGTTCAGTTCACGCTTTTCTTTACCAGAACCAGTAAATTTTGCCGAGGCTTATTTTGTTCTCAACGTTTTGGCTGCTTCAGCCTCAATTTGTTCTTGATTTATTTTTATTTCTGTGCATGAGCGGTTTGAAATTTTTCTTTGTTCATTTTTGTACAGTGTTGTTGAAAAATACATGTACGAGGGACTTTTGATATTACATAAATACGTGTATCATTTGGGATAATACATATAGTAATAAAAGTACATGTGAAACTGTGTTTCGGTGCTTTCATGTGCACATTGCGACCGTAAATTACAAGATTTAACAACGCTTCGACAAGAAACGCTACCTTTTTCAGCCTCAACTTGAGCTTGTTCTTAAATTGCTTTTAAATATTTTTAATTTTCGCCCAAACTGAACCTCATTGTTCTTATAAAGTGCTCTTTTCATTACTTTATTTAGCAAGAGCAAGTTTATGGGAGAATCGTATCAGTTTCTTTGTCAGATCTCATTTATCGACATTCATTCGCTATAGCTAATCACAGTTGTTAATGAGTGAACAGTGATATCTTGTATAGAAGTTTACTGAGCTTGTACTAAAGCCTAAAACACAAACTGATTTATGGTGTTTTTCATTTGTCGTGAAATTGTTGACCAAAATAATACAAGAGGTCAGTTTTTTCTTAATTTTTTTTCCCAGGGCACCCGCCACATTGGAAAAGATTGAGAAAGAGGTTAAGGTTTTCAATTCTAGTTGGTTTTTCATCGTTTAAAATATCTAATAAAAACGAAATCAAATCGGGAATGAACTCGAAAAAGCATTTCTTCGTTTCCTTAAGAGCTGTTATCCCTACTCGTGTCATAACAAGCCATTCAAGTGGTTGTGAAAACCATTACGGAAACAAAGAGGGGCGCAATTGAATAACTACGGATTTCAACCCACGCAGACCAACGGGTAGTGTTGGATATATATAAGACAAACGGATATATAAAATATATCAGCAAGTATTCAACTGTGCACGTATCTCAATACCTACACACTCACTGCGTGCACCGTTGAATTGGCAGTTCAACTGACACAAACACCAGTAAACGTACACGGTTAACGGTACGCACGCGTACACGTATTAATACTTACACGTACATCATCACTCAATTCTACAGGCGATACGCATACTAGCACACGAATGATCTAGCTATCTGTAGCTTTCAATTTCATAGACTGATGTATATAATTGAAGATGAAGAACTGCGGAATTAAAATTAAACTTCTTTCAGTTTTACCGTACAGAAACACAATTAAACGTACACGGTCACAATGGAAACGTACACGTCAATAAACGTACATCATCACTCCATACTACGGAAAATACTCTATTGAAAATACTTACTGTTTAAAATACCTATTAAAAATACTGTTTTGTTATTTTTTTCAGCAGCATTCTAGTTATGTCTGTTTAGATATGTATTTGTAAGTTCACACGTTAATAGACGCACACAATCACTCAATAATGCAGGCTTAGCTTAGTACAATTTTACGCAACTTTAGAAACTCGCTACGCTTATATAACCACTTATGAACCGCGTGCGTACGTCAATAAAAAGTTGTTCGAAACAAAAAGTAAATAAAAAGAAACATTTTCAATAGAGTAAATAAATTTTCGCAACGCAATGACCTTGATTAGATTACAAGCATTGTTCAATAGCTTTAATTGAATATAACAGTTCCAATTTGCTACCCTTTTAGATAGCACGAACGTGCTACTAGCTAACGTGAAGCAACTATTAGGCACTATGGCCACGTTGGTAGCGGGCTTTACCCCTTCAAACTACCATAAAGATATTGAGCCTGATTGCTAGCAATCGTGGACAGCTGTTTCGTGTAGTAGAACGGTAGGGCTTACCCCTGCGTGGGCTAACTGCCTTCGCTAGATCTTATTAGTTAAGCAGCTTTGAGATTTCAAGGCCTCGTCAGCATAGCGTAACTAGCAAACAGGCTCAGGTTCCCAAAATGAACATAAGTAATGGTAAAAGTGCAATATTTGTGGAATGTGGCTATAAAATGAACTCAAGTATAGATAGCACAATCGTGCTAATAGCAAACTTGAAGCCACCGTATTGGGCGCTATGGTCACGTTTGTGCTAACTATATTAGAGTCAGGGCCGTAGCAAGGGGAGGGG
>JAOBAY020077942.1:0-11103 GCA_025331085.2 Zoanthus sociatus
TGACTATTACTATTAGACTACTAGTAGCGTAGCCAATCAAAATGCAGGATTTGCATTAGTCCACTAGTAGGTTTATACTAATACCTATTATCTTTTGTCTAAGCTGAATTGTTTGTTAGCTATGCTATGCTGATGAGGCCCCGAAATGCAATGGCTGTTAACATTCAGGTTTATTTTTATTTACGGTAGAATCAAAGAGTAATGCTGGCTACCAAAGTGACAAAGTGACCTTAGTACCCATATTAGTGGCTTCAAGTTAGCTACTAGTACGCAGGTGCCATCAATGTCTTGGTTTAGTTCCAAAGCCTAATTTTACTTGTTTTTTATTACAATCTACAAACATCACGTTATCGTTGGTGTAAATTGGTGGAAATCAAGTTAAGACAAATCATTTTCTGTTGTTACAATCAACTTCACTAGAACAATATTTCAAATGAAGGATTTCAAAATATTTTCTACTTTCTACTTTTCTTTTCTTGTAGAGATTTAACCAATGGATACAATTGTTTTCAAAATATAACAAGAAACACTAAAACTGTCCGGTAAGAAGAATCATATTGTGATGATTCAGATATTTTTACCTTAATTATTATTATTTTTTTCATTTGGAGGGCTAGTTAGGAGAACTCGAATTGTGCGCTAAATGAAATGCGTACAAGCCTATTAATCAATGGAGCCGTCCCTTATCTTTGGTTTTTGTATTGTTAAACGAATGAGAGTGTCCTGGTTGGGACACTAATCCATTTAGTTCCAATCAGATGCTGGACTCATTACCCAACCTTGAAAAGATGAAAAGTTGAATCAAATGATCAGGATCAATCCCAGGACCTTAAGGTTGAAATCTTACCAAGCACGCCATAAAATGCTTGTCAGTAGAAACAACATGTCGAGGAGAAAGGTAGTCCTTTATTAAAGGAAGTCACGCAAAAAGAGGACAGTAGATAGTTAGCCGCTTGTAAAGTTAGGATAAATCCTTCCTTAGTGTAATATATGAGGAAATATAATTATCTAAGTATGACGTCACTCATTAATAGCAGGGAAGCTCAATGCAAAGAGAAGGTAGTGTCTACTTTGTTAATATAAAAAGTGTTGGTTTCAAGTTGCAGGTCGACTATAAAGATTATGCACAAAAGACAATGTATTTTAGTTCCTACTACTTGCAATATAATAAAAACTCAAATTTCTATTTAAAATTCTCTGCCTATATGTTACTTGGGGTTATTTTCATAGCTATATAAATCTTCTGTTCAAATTATGACACGCCCAATTCATGTAAAAAATTTCCTCCTTGGTCCTTTGCTTTATTTCCTTTCACACCAGCTGTACTGTGATTGGCTAGCTTGTCTGAATCAAAACCCGTAGTTCTTATGATATTTTGACATACGAAATGATAGCACCAACAAGTTTCTATCTTCCGCTGGGCCGCGCACTTTGAACTTTGCAATCACCTTTTTCATATTGCCTTCTTAATCAATTCTCCTCTATGGTTCAGATATCTGACGTTATCACACGTGCGCTCGGCAATTCTTTTTGAAACTGTTTGTATAGTTTTCCTATAGGTTTTTCATTTGCTTGCATTATTTTCCATAATGGAAATGGTCGTCTTTCCCTGTCGCACATACTGACAACTCCGTGACTTTTCTTATGCTTCCGAAAATGGCCGGTTAAATATCGATTGTCTTCCGTTTACATTGTTGCATAACTTGGTCGTTGGAGGAATATCATTGTTGTTGATATAGCAACAGTAACTATAAATATGACAAGAAACATGCGGTCAACTACCTTGGCGACGTTTTCCCACTCTTCCTTAAGTTCGTCTTGTTTCTCTTTCTCTCTCGCTCTGTCCGCCAAGATGGTGATTCCATCGAGCAACCTCTCTTGTGCGTTCGCGTTCTGCGTTCCACGATAACGCACATTGTTTTCGTTATTGACAGAAGTAATAAAGTCTTTGGAGCTCAGCACCTTGTCACCAACTTTCGGAGCAATTACAAGCACCTCTTTAGGATTACTATCGATGTCCGTTGCGTTCCCGTTAGCTTCCGAAAAAATATTAGCTAACGGCGTGCTTGAGCTCGAGTTGTTCGATGGATTCCACTTTCGTTTTGGCTTTTGTCGAGGTTTCAGTACAAAGAGAATTGGTCCCATAATCTCTATGAGGGCAAATCTTACCCAGCGAGGAACGTCTGTAGTTGGTCCGGAATGTTCGTAGATATTCAAAACAAAACAAGTGGCAATAAGTGCAAGACCAATCTCCACCATTGACGCGACAAAAAACTGACCAATCAGAGGCGTTACGTCGGAGGTGGTTGGAGTGTTCTCGGCAATCATTAGCATGAATACAGTCATGGCAAGAAGTGTGGTGATGACAAGAGTCACTCTTTCGCCCGTGTTAGGCGGAAGAACAAAGGTCAAAAGAGCAAAGGCCGTGATCAGAAAGCAAGGGACAATGAGGTTGTTGAAGTAAAAGAGAACCTTTCGTCTGATGTGAAGCGTAAACAAGATGTTTGGATACGGCTCCGGGCAGCAGCTGAAAAATAACGTCATAATATTCACATAATCAAATTTTTTAAAACTGAAAACAAAATGGTTAATTAGTTAGTTATGCTCGAGCGCATGCTTTTAAGCACTCTAAGGATTGGTTGGAGAGTTTCCTAGTGAAACGTTCATTATTTGCATTATGCTTGTTCACTGTTCGCAGTTTGAGCACTCTGGTGACTCCACGATGCAATCCCACAATGTGTAACCGTACATCATGTGCACAAGTTCACGAGCTGCTATAATGCCATTATGGTGGTAACCATGCAGGAGGGCACATTGTATACTTATGTATAATTCGTTTTTTTAGCTAAGTTATCACTTGTTAGAAAAGAGGGTATCTTAGTAAGATATCTAAGCAACAAATGCATTAAAAAAATAAAAAAAGAAATTGTAATCCAAATTCTATTTTTCTTCATTCAAAGAATAAGTAAAAACCAAGATTTGCTGCTTTTTGTCTACTTGTCATTTAACTGTCAATATGTTTGCGGTCTCTTCTTGTTGTTATGCCTCCCAACTTGAATACGTTTTCTAAGGCGAACAAACTCTCTAACGTCCTAGGGAAACAGCGATTTGACTCGCGCATGATAAGGTTGTGCACCTTTGAAACAGCGGCAAATTTGTATTTAGTTGCGTCAAAACTAAAAAAAAAAATTAACAGCCTCTATGCGACAATGAAGTTTTCAACGAAGTTTTCAACTTTATTATGATATATTTTATATACAAATTATTGGGATTTATAACATTCCTCAACAAAGTCGTAAGCTAACATCTGTGTATTCTTCCATTTTGTGTTTGGTGGTATAACAAACCACTGAATGACTGGCACAACGGGAAGCAATGAGTTTTATTTCTCCTCGACTGTTAATGTTCTTCTTGGCTTCACCTCGGGGAACATTGAGGGTCTTGGGAAAAAAACCAACAGCAACAACAACTAGCTAAATCCTTTACGAGCCAAGTGGCCCACGGAGCCGGCGCTTATCTCCGGTTCCTGTAGTGTTAAGCGGATGAGAGTCTTTGACTCCCCCTGGACGGGACCCTAATCCATCGCAGGTTAGCTCCCAGCAAATACTGGTACTCATTTACCGCCCAGCAACAACAACTATTTTATTTTACCTTGAATAATTAGGGACAAATTTGAAAAAAACATGAAATTATTGTTAAAACACAAGAATAAGGTGCTGACTACCTGGAATAACCATTAGGGCGAAACTAGCCAGGTAGCCATTACGATTCAGTAGTTGATATTTATATATAAAAAGATAAGTCGGTAATTGAAGTGAAAAATAAAGAAACAAAGAAACAACAGAAAACAAATATAAATATAATTAATTAATTGATATAACAATTAAGGTCACTGTTTCCTTGGGGACAGCCATTTAAGGCTAATTTTCTCGCTGAGATTTCCTTTAATTTTTTATGTTCTGTAACTTTACATACGCAGATCAAACTATAAACCAAGATATTAAAAGGTTGTGAAAGAGAAAGGAAGACACTAGATTAAAATTGTTACCTGTATATGATAATTTCTCGCGTTACCGGTGCCTCTATCATCTGGAATTCACCGCTGGGCATGTAAGCCTTTAGATCAATCGTGGCGCTCATATTTTGTAGATTCACGCGCAGGCCGTCATAAGTCCATGAACCAAACCTTAAAACACATCTTTGGTCGTCAAAAGGGAAATAAGTTATGTCTATACTGCAGCGACTACGAAGGATTGTGGGAGCGTACCAAATATTAAGCCCGTTGCTGTATAATATCACTCTGGTTTTGAACTGATCCATGTTTCCACTGATTATGCCTTCTTCAGCACTAGGAAGACAAAATATATCGATTTTGAATGAAATAACACTTTTGGGCAATGACATTTATTGACAGTTATACTTTTTTCGCAACTAATGATACGTTGAGCGCTTCCCCCCGTTAATTAGCTAATGCCAAGAAAAGGCGGGAAAATGCAGACGTACGCCACATACAGTTGTTGAACCCCAATCATTTACTTTTCATTGTGGATTCCTTTTATTAATAGAAGGTTTCAAAATACGAGAACAACAAAATTTAACATTTTTATAGACAAAAGCAAGTCAACCCGTTTCTTGTCACAAACAAGAAGTATTTGCTCCAGAAAACTAGTTGAATGATTAAAGATTGCCAGTGAATGAAATGGCGAACAAGTAATGACAGAGAACAATACTTGAGTCGCGAGTCTAAAAATTTTGTATTAAAAAAAAATGTAATTTTTACAGACTTATTCCGATCATGCAGTTTTAGGAAGAAAAACGATTTCCCACTATCTGTCGACTGCTACAACAGGGTGACCCCAAATCGCAAAGTTTATTTTTTCATATTAATTAACTATATCATTCATTCGCTGCGCTCATCTTGTAGAGAAAAACAATTGAGGTTTCTTACTGAAATTTCAGTATCTTTCAAATAAAACTCCTTTTTTGGCTTTACACAAATTTCGGAAAAAGGCACTGATTGTAATTGCCAATCATTTTGTTCAAAGAGTACTATTTCGTTTCAATGACAATGTTAACAAGTTATCTTGGGTTCTCAAGTTCAGGATGCAAAAGTAAACACAATCGCGGAAATTCGGAAAAATAACTGCTCAAACGCTTTTCTGGGATGACCCGGGAGTAAACCGCGATAACTCGGTACTTGCTAATGTAAATGAGGACTTTGAATGCTAAGGAAACGAAATTTACAACCATCTCAGTTTCAATTAAACTTAAAAGTGTTAAAAGGTCAAAATTTTTAAGGAGAATTGTAGTAATTGTAAACTTGAAAATGAACGCAGAAAATTTTGATCGGTTTTTCATAGTGCTTGATTTACAGTGTACACCGAGAATTTATTAATTTGAAAAAAAGTGTGATAAATCTAAGGTACTACCATTAAATAACTTCATGCCAAAATTTGTTGCTTTGTTTGTTTTCGCAAGTGCAAAACTTCACAAATTTTTTTGTTTCTTTGTAAGAAAACTCGGAAGACCTACTAACGTCACTAATGTAACGCCATTGTGTCATCTTCGCTACTGGCAAAAATGTTCAGTTTGGTAATACTTTCCACATAAGGTCATTCAGCATATGAGCTGATAACCGATATGAATGATCATGAACCAATCAAATCGCTAGAAACGCAATAATTGAGTTTGAAAATTTAATAATTCACCAGTTTGGTTTTCTTGAACCTTTGGTCTTCTAAATAACTTGAAAACGATAAAAACACCTTGAAGTTGATATCACGGAAAAGAGTGAAAATCTGACTGTCCCTTTATTAGCGAGTTCAACAAGGACTTTAGATATTCAAAGGGGAATTGTTGGAGAAAGGTTTCCGTGAAATTTGACGATCTTAACGCTGAGGACGTTGTCGTTTATCTGAAAATCCCTGTCTCAAATATTCGGAAGATAACAGTTTTTGAACAGACATAACTAAATGCTACTGAAAATAAATAGCACATTTACTGTTCATCAGCAGGATACCTAAATTGTGTGCAATTTTACAATTGGTTTTGGCTGCATTAAGTTAGCCGTTTCGCCATGTTTTCCTTTATACAAGAAGAGTTCTGGTTTTTTTCTTACTTGTTGTAAAGAATGATGTCAGGCAGCCATACTTTCAATGGCGACACGTTGATTGATTGAATTCCGCCATAATTGGATGCATTCCAGGTTAGTAGGTGATTGTGCCATTTCTATAATATAAAAAAAACGTTCTAGTTAACTTGTACTTGTTGGCCGTTACCCGTTATCTGGCACATTAGAAACGAGTGGTAGGTTGGGCCGAGTTTGGTTTCACAAAGGCTGCTGGGATCGTTACAGGGGACGAGTTTGTTTATATTTTGTGGTAAGTTCATGTTAAGAAACAAAATTACTGTAATAACAGTAATCGAAAAAGATCTGTTGCTTTGAAATTTTAGTGCTTATCATAGGATCCGGAACTACGAAAAGCGTACGATGTTTTGTTAAAAAAAAGATAGATTGATAATAAACTCACACGTCTGCTTAGAACACTGGGAAGACCCCCTGATTAAGCTATCTCAAGTTTTGCTCCAGGAATATCGTCTTCTCTCAGTCTGTCATGTATCGATTTATCAATTTCCAACCTCTCGATCTACTTTCACGTCCCCTGTAACGATCCCAGAAGCCTTTGCGAAACCAAATTCGGCCCAGCTTACCAGTCGTTTCTAAAGTGGCCAATTTTGAACTCATTAGGCATCATAAATTTGAACTTATCTACACTATACCCCATAGGTATCACCGGATTGTTGAGAGGGGGTTTACGAAAAAGAAGGAAGTCTTCGAGCGCCCAAAGCCACAAGCCATCTAGGGGGGTCCACGAATATGTTTTCCCTTAGAAATTCTACTACTGTAGGTAAGGGAGTAGCGCTTACTCCGTCAAATGCGGTAATAAATGTTTGGAGGATAAATTTAATTTGAATGCGATTATTCTAATATGATTTTTTGTAAAAGTTAAATGAGGTTTTCCATTTCTTGAGATTCAAAAAATGGCCAAGGGGTTGTTTTTCAACACCTAACGACCCCCTCCCCCCTCTATTAATACTAATAGAGTTCAGTTTATGGGGTGAAAAGTTATGGTAAATGGACTGCGATCATTGGCAGCACGAGTCTTGGGAGTGATTGTAGTAGTACGATCAATAGAAGAGTGTAGCGCTGTCAACAATAGCGACCAGATACTGGCGGTTAATGGTAAAAGAGCGCGTCTCATATTATTATCTTAAAATAGTACTTGTAAATTGTTTTGTTCAGCTTACCTGCCGAATCCAAACATTACTAATTAAAACTTGATTCTTTTCGTCCTAAAAAGAAAAGATAAAAAACATTACTCTTTTGGGATGCGGCTCATACAAAATACTTTGCGATTTGCATCACTAGTATGTCTTAAGTGGCCCTTAACTATAGTTAAATTCTAAAATTCTTTATGTGTAGTCTAATTTTGATACTTTATTGCCTGACAGTGCTACTAAAAGTCTACGCACAACGTTTGATTCTGCTAACTTTTGTACTTTTTTGAATATAAAGCTAACTAAATCCTTTATGAATCAGATCAAATCTCGGCAGATACAGGATCAAACCGGGGACCTTGTATTCGGAAAGGGGAGCTATTACAACTAAACCAACCATGTCCGACCGCCGCCTGGTTAGCCTACTTGGTCAGGCGCTAGTCTGCAGTGCGGGAGGCTCGGGTTCGTTTCCCGGCCAGACCAACACCCAGGGTCTTAAAACAATTGAGGAGAAGATTCTGACTTTGCTCTAACATCTGCACATGATTAGTCCTTCGTGTCTTCTCGGATAAGGGTGTTAAACCGTAGGTCTAGAGGGCCATGTGTTAGAAAACTTCTTGTGGCGTTAACATGTTTACCCTCTTAAAAAAATGTGTATTTCTTTCTTTCTTTCTTTCTTTCTTTCTTTCTTTCTTTCTTTCTTTCTTTCTTGCCTTTGTTGACAAGAAGTGGTCAAATTATAATTGTTTTGATAAACAAGCAGATTGTAGCAAGAATATTACAATAAAAAATCTACAGTTTTGCTATAACGTACCAGTTCTACTAGTTGAGTGTAGGCGATGCCAAATATAACCTCGATTGCCTCCGACTTGTTCTTGACCGGTCTCACTTCGTTTTTGTAGTTTTTGAACAAGTCCTTGACAAGGCGAAGCTCATCGTCATCGTTCTTTACGACACCCTCTGAAAAAAGTAAATAAAATGGTAATTTTTTCATTACGAAAGTGCTAGACAACGCACTGTTGTTTTTTTTCCTAGGTGGCGCGAAATCAGAACGTTCAAAGATGTAAAGGTCCAGCAACACGGGCGTTTCAAGCTCTGTACATGTTTTAATCACCGGCATTTTTATTTGTCAGCGGGTCGTGTGACGAAACGGTGCGCATGCGTAGTTTTGAATTCAGATTTGGCGCGAAAAAATTTAACCAAAATGACGAAACTATGGACGATTTAGATAAAAAAGTGAAAAAATACTATGATTTTACAGATATTTAAAACTAATACAAAAGTTGAAATAAATGTTTTAGATTTGCTGTAGAGTGGATGTGCATTTTACTCGTTATTTTTGGCGATCGATGTATTTATTTTACCCTTTTCACTAATTTTGCTGTGATTCAAATCTTAAGGGAAAGCGAAGCAAGGTTTGGATTAAAGTGGGCCTAATCAAAAATGCAAAGTACTATAAATGAGCGAAACGGCGAAATTTGGGCTTTTATATTTGCTAAAACTGTATTTAAATTTGCAAACCCGGTATTGTAAAAATAATTGGAAGCATAGCTACTCCTCTCCCCTGTCCCCCACCCTCTTTTCTCCCACACCCTCCCCTGTCCCCCACCCTTCCCCTCCCGTCCAATCTTTGTGGTCCCTGATCTTGATTTAGCAGGAGTTCAATGTCGTAGCCTTGTGGCTTGAAATTAAATCTTATCAGCTGCATTAGCTATGTTGTTCTATATTGCCAATAAACTAGCTGTATTTCTTACACGCATCAAGTCTCAGTTACTTTACAGTAAGGTGTATTTATTTATTACATATACAGCATTACATATTTCTATGCCGCATCAAATACGCTGCTAATTAGTGGTTTGAAAAGCCGCTGCAATTGATATCTCGGCATATAACAGATACTGCACGGATAGTTTTAGAGCTTGCTTATCGAAGGAAAACTCGTAACTCTTTCCACCGCATTGAACAAGCAAATGAACATTTCCTATACTAATACTAATAATAATATTTGGGCAGATCACTCATTGAGAGAATGAGCACTTTCACTTTGTAAGTCGGTTTGTAAACTATGCTATGCTGATGACTCCTACAAAGGCTTAAACTGTCCATGGCTGCTCACATTCAGGCCCACTATTTAATAATTATTCCAAGAGCGCGCGTTGGATATGAGATGGTAAATAGCCAACGAGGCGCGTAGCGCCGAATTGGCTATAATCGTCTCATGTCCAACAAGCGCGAATGGAATAATTGTTTTATTAAATTTCATGAGCATTCCGAACCCTTCGATACCTAGAAATGACAACAAAATTTTATTCTGACATTTTTCAGCTTGGTAACACTTTACAGTTAGTTTCCATATATGGTCATTCGGTATATGAGCTGATAACCGAGATTGAGTGAACCTATCAGAACGCAAGAAACGCAATATTCGAGATTGAAAATTTAATAATACTTATTATCTTCTGTCTAACATGAGTCTGTTAGCTATTGCGTGCTGATAAGACCCAAAGAGGCCAAAACAGCTATCAATGCCTGCTAACATTCAAACTCAGTGTTATTTATAATTAAATTTAAGGGCAATTAAAGGGTTAATAACGTGGTATTAGAGCGCTTATTAGTGCACGGCTTCAAGTTAGCTACTAGCATACTTGAGGTATCTATACTCGCCAAGACTCAAAAAGAAAAAGTTATTGTCAGCGGTTGTTTACAAAACATGTTAGTTATGATTTTAATTTATTTTATTTTTTTGTGGTTGTACGCAACGACTTCAAGAAATGTGGCATTGATAAATCCCTGAGTTATTCCAAACAGCTCAATTCTTGATTCACGTTCGCAATTAATTACAATACAGCACTGAAAACCGTACGTTGCTTGGTATATCTTCTTCACTCAGGAAGTAAATTTTCATAGGTCTTCACATATAATTTTCCCAATAATCACGTACTGGCTTATTTCAGTGCTCTAACCTAATGCCCACATCCTTACTATACGTCTTCGGATTAGGAGGGCACTAGAATATGCCTGTGATTATTGGGATTATTTGGAATATCATATTTGAAGTACCTGCTTAAATTTTAGACTGAAGGGAGCTATCCCGAGTTTTTTTTTTTTAGTTCGGACGCATGCTCCCCGAGAAAATTTTGACAGTTTGAGCAATTCTAGAATCGCTAGAAATGCATTAAAAATTATAATGGTAATGTGAAGTGTATAATAAAAACCAGAAGCTCAATTTTTTTATGTTGAGTCAGGCAATTTTTATACATATATATTTTTATATATATCTTTTTAGCTCTTCTTGTCACCCCAATCATACTAAAAAGAGGAATACTTTTTGGTTTAGCTCTTAGACTTCGCCGCATTTGTTCAACAGATAATATTTTCAATCTTCGTACGAAGGAATTAACAGCTTTCTTAACTAAACGCGGTTATAAACTTACATTCATAGAGAAACAAATAGCTAGGGCGACATCCATATCACGTTCTGATGCATTACAATATAATGGCAAAAAAACATCTAACCGTACACCGTTTATTTTAACCTACAATCCTTCTCTTCCCAGCATCTCTTCTATTATTCGTAAACATTTCAATCTTTTACAGTCTTCTAACCGTTGTAAAAAGACATTTAAAGAACCTCCTGTTGTTGCATATCGGCGCAGCCCTAACTTACGTGACTTACTAATCAAAGCTCAATTACCTCCTAACCGTAATAATTCTAATAATCCTGGTTCTTTCCGTTGTGGTAGCCCCAATTGTCTCACTTGCCCTTACATTTTAGATGGACTCAAACAATATACTTTCTTTTCTACTGGTGAAACACGTTCTATT
>JAOBAY020077952.1:0-11103 GCA_025331085.2 Zoanthus sociatus
CGTCCTCGGTTGGTTGGGCGAAACGCTCCGCCATTTTGACTTTCTCTACTCACGGGATATGAGCTGATAGCCTAGTAGTAGAGGAACCAATCAGAGCGCGCGATTGCTCATATCCAGTGGGTGTGGATATAATAAACGGAAATATACGGGAATATACGGGAGCCAGAGTTCGCAGAAATGAATAATGGCTGCTTTGGTAAATAGTAATTAAGATTAACAAATAATGACAGACAAAGTGCCCAACATTTTATTGATAAGGACAAGTCATACATTGAACTGATAAGAGTGTGTAATAGACACAGACAAAATTTATGCTAAATTGGTTAACTGCATCATAAAATCAGATTAGCTACTAGCTTTCCATAGTAATGACCTTATTAAGTTTTGAACTTGAAATAAAGAGTGCAAGACTTTTGAAGTCTCGCGCTCGAGAAACATGATTGCCATATTTGTATTGACACTAAAGGTTAAATAACCCACCCCCTCTGTATGACATGCACAGCATGCTCACCGCAAATACTGCCCATAATAACGAAATAAATTATAAATATTTTAAATTTGTTCCAAAACAGAAACAATTCTGAGTTTTTTTGTAAAATCAATAGAAATTTATACACCTAATAAACGCCAACTTTAAAAATAATAAGCGACAGTGGATCAAAATCTTCCATTACCATCACTGTTTGGATTCCCAATATATTACTTTTGGTTTTGCCTTTTTAAAATGGCTAAAAATGAAGACAACAGCTAAATATGAAACCATTCTATCATTAATATAAATTTGTGGTCAACTTTTGACCATACAATAAACATTTTTTTTAAGTCCAAATAACCTTTACGAACAATTACAAAGCGAACATGTAAGCTGTCTTACTTGTGCGCTACAAAACAAGACCAAACATCGACCAGCTCTTACTGAAACAAAGAATTCACATTTTAGCTTCTTTATAAAAAATTAACACAATTAAAACTCAACATTCTTAAAAAAGAATACGTGGCAATAATTTTTACTATTTCAATAACATTGTAAATAACGGCCATAAGAGTATTTTCATAATCATTTTCCCTTTTCTAAAATTTTTTAAAATCCCACAAATGGCTTTCAAAGCAAGTAAGTATTGTAACACCAGAACCTGATGGGGGACTCCCTTGGATAGTGGCTAGGGGTGCTCGGCGGACGGTTTTGAAAATGACCCTAAATGGTACGCATAAATTAACTGAGATCTCGATTTCAGACCCTAAAAGGTACGACCATACTTAATCATTTTTTTTATTTAAAACGATTTGTTTATACTACGTTCCAATTTTTTACTGCTGTGTTTTTTATTTTCTCAAAACAACAAATCTGACCCTAAATGATATGCTGTGAGTTAGAAATTCGCGGAGACCCTAAAATGTACGCGGGGGTCACATTTCAATCAGACCCTAAAAAGGTCCGTCGAGCACCCCTACCCACTTTTTAAGAGAGTCCTCCCCCAAGTTCACCAGTACAATGTCACATCCGCAATTTTCACACTCCTGTAAAACTACCAGGTCAAGGCATCTCATCTTCTAGTTCCTCCCCACTCTGGTCACTTGTACCCATCAGGTTATGATGTTCAGCCAATGCTTGTTTGGCCAGGTAGGCTTCTCGTTTGATGGTGATTTCCAACGAGGTAGGAATATCTGGTACTAGCATGTCGATAAGTCGTGAGATGAAGAACACAAAGTGCTGTGGAAATATAATCAAGAGTTACCTTGTTAACTCTTGAGATATATTTTTTTCAAATCATAAATAAACAATTTTCCTTAATAAAAGAAACTAAAGGATAAATTATGCTTCTATAAGTACAAATTTACAATACATATTGGCTGTTTGTTCATCGTCTGGAGAAATAAAATGAAAACATCGGCCAGTGAGTGGCAAAAAGTAAAAATGCAAAGCATTTGCTTCAAATATTGTTCACTTAGGGAGCACTTACAAAATAATATTGAATGGAGAGTGATGAGGAAATAGTGAAGGGGGAGGTGTCTGAAAAATGTGTAATACTCAAGAGGTACCTGAAAAATAAGCCCTTGTTCAGTGTTACATATCATGAATAGTAAAATTGGACAAGTACCACAGCAAAATCACTCCGTAATTAACTAAATTCTGGAAGAATGAATGTCATAAATGGAATGCTGCGTCGATGTTTCTACAGAAACACTAGTACAAAAAATCATTTTCACTACGGTGTACAATTTATCCATTTTTAAAAAAATATCCATTTTTAAAAAAATTAAAAAAACACACAACTAAATTCTGGAGTGTTTACAAAAAAGAAAGATGAAAACATTTATTATCAGTGCTCCCATTTTTGTGAATGACCCCTTAGGTGTCGAAACAATCCATTTTAAATTATTTATGAACTTTAATTTTTTTCTCCCTTTTGATAACAATGAATGACTTGGTTGTGTTTTTATTCGGACAGCATATTGACTTGAGTACAAAAATCGTCGGGAGGAATATAACGGTACTTGAGAATAAATGTATTTTCACTTTAATCCTATTCAGACTGGGTAGGGGGCTTTTGGTAAAAGTTACTCTGTAACTTTTACAAAATTTTGGGCAACACAACCAAAATTTATTTGGCAGTGTTTTGGTATTAGTGACTTAGGTTCAAGTATTTGTGAGTTGCCATGGTAACAGAATTTTGATTCACAGCTTTTTCAATTCTTATTTTTTCCGTAGTTTTTAGTTAAATTTTATTGTAGGTTTTTCTTGTTACTTGCATTTAGTTATGATCAAATCTTTTTCAAGCCAAAAAATAGTTTTTGTGACGTCAAATAAACGTCATCAATTAATCAACTCCACGAACCTACGCACGATGGACTGGCGCCTTACAACTAAGTTTACCCCTAGACGGCGGCGAGTTTATCACCTGCGGCAAGCAGACGATCGGGGCATTCAACGTGCCGTTAATGTATTCAGTTATTTGCTATTTACGTCGCCCTTATCATTACTATTTTAACTCCAAAAGTCATATTATTGTTTCTTACCTCAAAAATGATGACAAAACCAAGCCGTAGCGCCAACAGATGCCAGTAGAAAATGCTAAATTTACCGTCGGGATCTCTAAACTCTTGATATCTGAAACAATGGAAAGGCAGAAAAGAAATTATTTAATTTTCAGCTTACCGAAAAAGTTGCCTTACAGTCTCAGTAACATACCTCCGCTGCAGCAACACATGCAATGAGAAAGCGCAAAGGTGACGTTTCGAGCGTTAGCCCTTACATTGTACTGCTCTGACGAAGGACCAACACTCGAAACGTCAGCTTAGTGACGTCACCTCATGACCTTATTAAATCAGGTAAAAGCAGAGGAACGAAAATCTTTCCTTCTGAAGCTAAAGTGCCAAGTTCAAAGATTAATTCTTGCTATTTTTTCTCACGCGTTTTATTAGTTACACCGTTTACCGGAAAGTAAAATGGCGCACAATTGGTGTTAAATCAAATAGCTTAAAACGTCAGCTTAGTGACGTCAGCTTAGTGACGGCGATGTCCAAACTTTTCAACCTAGAGTTGATTAAACCACGTGATTCACTTACTCGCTGACGCAACTCAATATTTTTTTTTTAAATCAAGTAATCTCTAATTCTCTACGCTGTATGATAAATTCCATATTTTTACAGTTCATACCTGCACGGCTTGCTGGTGGTGTTGGGAGGGGACCAGGCCAGGGAGAAGTTTGTATAGCCATTAAGTGTGTTGTCAGGTGATACGGCGTATCTGTACAACAACTTGGGCAGAAACGTTGACGTGAATGCAATCAAAAACGCCTGCGGAGGAATCAGATGGAAATGCGGTAATGTTTTACTAATGAGTAAGTACTGAAAATCAATTGGACTAAAGCTTTTTGAAAAAAAAGACAAGTTTATGAAGTTGGGTTTTTAAGAATTATTGATGGATTTCCCTAAGCTTTGAAAATAACTTGAAAAATAAGGTTGACATTTTCAAGAAATAATCGTTAAATTGGGCCTATTTAGAAAGATTTTAACTACAACCTCCAGCACAACACATGCGTTTTTGATTCACATACAAACTTATTTTGACGATGTTTTGTGTGGTTGTAACTTCGTATGTACTGTATGCCTTACTATTTATTAGTTAAAAAACCTATTGGTCAAACATATGCTTCGGAAAATAATTTGATTTTAGACCAAACATATACATTAGCTCAAACCAAAGATAACTGCAAATTGCCAATAACAGAGAACATTTAGAGTTAGGGGATTATATCTTTATAAATGTTATATAATAATTTGGATAGTACGTGTGTTTTGATTGGTTTACAAGTAAGTTTTCATAACGCTATGAAGCACGAAAATGTGGTGAGCAATCTGGTTGGCTGTCTGCAAGTTGTGAGAATTTACAGTTTCATGAACGAAATGGAAGTTTACACATGCATTTCTTGTATCTTCTTTCTCTTTGTTACGACAAAAATTAATTTTGTAAAGGAAATAAAACATCTTCTCCGTACCTTCATAGCCTGGTGGAAACCTCGCCAGAGTTTGTGAGAATTCTTGAGCTGGTGGAAACCTTCGACTGTGTCTTGGGTCAATTTCACTGATCTGCTCTCGAATTCTGGGTTTTCACCAGACTATGAAGGCTCGGAAAACAGGTTTTACTTCTTAACTGAGTAATAGTTGAAAACACTACTCACATTACTTATGACAGCAATCTTTGTCACTGAATCCAAGATGTCGTACCAAATTCCAATGTCTTGAGCTCGGTCAGCGATAGGACGTCGAACCTCGCAGACGAACTTGTCCGAGTCAATGCGAATCTCAAATACGTTGTTTGCCAACGCAAAGAAGGGAGCAAGAGGAAACGCAGCCACAAAAATTGTGATAAATCCATATTGTAGAACTTAAGAAGAAGAAATATAAGTGAATTTAATTCATCTTTAAAAAGATATCGTTAGCTTTTAGTAGAAAAAATAATTTCTACAATTAGCTATCAAAAACTACGATTAACATTTTAAAATTGCATGAAATCGCATTGAACTCTAGAAGGATCATTGAACTCTAGAAGGTGCATTGAACTCCAGAAGAGGTTTTATACTCCAAAACGGTCATTGAACTCTACAATGGACACTAACGCCAGAAAGGGCATTGAACTCCAGAAGGGCCATTGAACTTCAAAAGGAGCATTGAACTAAAAGAGAGGGCATTGAGCTTCGGAAGTGGCATTGAACTCGACAAGGGGCACTGAATTCCAGAACGGGAATTGAACTCCAGAAGGAGCATTGAACTCGACAAGGGGCACGGAATTCTAGAACGGGCAATAAACTCGAAAAGGGGCATTGAACTCCAGGAGGACTGAGATCAAAGAGAAAGCACTGAGCTCAACACGTGGCACTGAGCTCGACAAGGGGCACTGAAATCCAGAATTCATAGCTTCGCCATTAAATTTAACTGGTCTATGACAGCTTTACAGTGCAGTTATGGATGGTAGACTGGCAAGTAAATCTATCTTAGAATATATAGTCTACATCATTTTTATTGCAAGATAACAATTAGAATTGGATCATGGAACAACCACAAACATTACAATGATCTGAATCCTTCGTACTCCCTGCAGAAAAACAGTTTAGAGACTAAAGAGTGGTGAAACTAATACAGACCAACTTAAAGTGACTAAAAAAACAAGAAATGAAAAAACTAAAGCACAGATGAATGACACGTCTAGCAACACAGCCAGGGTGACCAACAATTTACATTTATAGTAGTCTAACCTTAATTATTTGACTTCGCACATTTAGAAAAGTGTGTGTTTTCTCCAACACAACAAACTCAAATTCAAATAACCGAACTTAGAATTACATATATGCTCAAGATGCGAGTTAACGTGTCAGTGCTTAAATCTTGAGTATAGAGCCATGTTTAAATGTTTTCGATTATCAATGAAGGGGATTTGTTCTCCTCGCAGGTATACTCTACGCCACATTAATAAACCATATTGTGTGTGAAGAAGTTTTGCTCTTGAGGTGAGTCATGTATCACTACAGTTGTAAGACCAGCTTTAACGTATTGAGAAAAGCTATTCTAAATTCAATTCAGTTTCATTTTTGAATGGTATTGTGACGATTTGAAAACGACGCAATAAAGAAAGAAGTTTTATCTTACATAGTATTTTTACTTAATGTTCTTTTAGTTAGTGGAACATATTATAGAATACAAGACATTTACGTATTATGTTATTATACACTTGTAAAGCAGCTGACTTACTCATTTCTAGATATTCCTGGAAAAGACCTTCATTTTCAACCAACTCATAGTCTTCCTCCCACCGCGGCTTGGGACCATCTTTCTTGACACCTCGCTTTTTCCTTTTAATCCACTGTTTGACCAGCCTACGAGGGAGATAAATAGCTACGTAAAATTTGTACTGATTTGTTCTTTTAATTTTTTGATAAAAGGCAATATATAGAAGCAAAGAAAAACTTCATCCATCAAAATTTAAACGCCCAAGTAAAACTCGGATTTCTTCGATATATAATTTCAAATAGAAACTCTAACAAAGTTAATGATAGAAAACTGAAAAGTTGTAAAACAAGTTACTGTTAATAGAATGCAAAAATTGTCAAATTTCGAATGATGATCCAAACAAAGAAACCAATAAATAAAACTTGAATTCTTTCCCTATCTAAAGATAGGCTTTTTATTAGTTCTTAGTGTGGCACGAATCGTCCTCGCCGTTATACAGTATGGTAAGTCTGTCATGTAGAACTCAGTGAGGATGCTTTGGAAGTACAGCCTGTTTTTGTTGTAAGTTTTTGAATTTTAAAATGTCATGAATTTTTATGTTTAAAAAAGGCGATTATTTGTTATACTAACAGATCTATTCAGAGAGAGCTATTGGACGATAGTTTTTTAGGCGATAATGACTTGTGCAATTTGATCAAGATAATCTAAGCTGATTCCATTGTGTAAATCGCTGTGGTACGATGAAAGCTTTATACTTACGGTATGGCGATTTCTTGCACGTTATTGATCATCTGCTTGCCAACCATAATGATCACCAGCTGTTGGGCCAGTTCCATTAGACATCCTCCTGGGCTGCACTGCAACCAACAGTGATATTTACAGCTACTGTTTATGTTTTTAGGTTGTTTTTACCTGTGTGTTCGATTTCCTAAACAATTTGTTTTGCTTGAAACGCTAACGAAACTTAAAACGAAAAATAAAAACTGAACTTAAAACTGGTAGAATAACATAAACGACATAATCATGGGTAAAAGTGAATATTGAATATCGACTTAAAAAAAACTAAGGAATACGTAATAGTTTATTGGGAAAATAAGGAATATGGAATATGGAATATTTCCTGAGAGAAAATAGAGAATATTCAGTTTTGATCTAGTAAGGAATAAAATATGCAATCCAAAAAACCAAAGAAATACGGAATATTTAAAGTTAAAATATTCTGCTTTACCCCTGAGATATAATGCTGATCCAAGCAAAACATGGAATTCAAAACAGGCGGAGAATTAACAGTTAGACCTCAAGGACAAATGGACTACGAGTCAATAGCCCGTGAGGCCGTAGGACGAATGGGCTATTCAAACTCGTAGTCAATGAGGCCGAGAGGTCTAATTGTTTTAGTATAAACCTATTAATTGGTCAAAGAAGGATGTACAAATGAAATTACCGATGAAATCCTCTGATTTATAGCAAAGCGGGGCTCATTACTATTTTGATCCGCCATCTTCTCTCTGCTAGTAGGGTATCACAAATAGACCTCTTGTAGAGTAGCCAATCAGAATCCAGGATTCGTATTTGACCGTTAGTAGGTTTATACTAATAGTAATTCATTCAGAACTCAATCGTTGCTAACCTCTTCCTGTCGTAGACCAAATAATCTTCGGTAATGTCCCGGATATCCAACAAGCCTGGAGTAACGCAAACACCATCAGAGTCAGTCTGAATGACAAATTCTAGAAAACCCAGTTTTGAATTCATCATGCACAAAACAAATTTTCATTAAAAGTTTTACAATTTTGTATTGATCAGTTTTAGTTAAAATTGACGGCATATATAAAATGGTTTAAAATTATTCAGATTTTGTTTTTCATAAAATTGGGCCCCCAACTTTAAGTTCTCCCGGGATTCGTATTTCAACACTGAATTTGGGGATCTAGAAAAATTCAGTAACCATGAAAGATCAAAGAGAAAAACAAACAAATAACTCCAAATACATTACCCATTTCAAATACAACAAATTTACTGACATGTAGCATTAAAATAAGAAATATATATATGTTCAATTCAACATTTCAATATTTTTATAGTTTGACTGAAAAATGTACATATAATTCAGCTACACCGTTGGCACGCTCAGCTATTAAGTCTACAGTGAATTTCTCTGTCAATTCACTTTACTGCCCGCTTACCATTTAACTTATGTCTGCTCCCTGGCTAACGACTTAATAACACTTTCACTGTTTCGCACGATTCGAGTTTCTCCTAATAAGTAGCCCGCTGACCGATTTTTAAGCACAAGACGACTAACAAGGGTGTTTTCTGTGAACTTCATGCCCTTAGTCATTACGTCATAAAATATTACCTTATATTTAACCTCGTACACAGGCTCATTTAACTTCCACAGAGGGAGGAAGAGAAAAAATCCCTGGGACGAGGTTGCCTTATATTACGCTCAATTCAGACCACTTTTGCCAAATCGTCACGGCAGCCTCAGTGCGTCTTCTACGTAGTTAGCGCAATGTAAAACATTTTTTATTTTTAAGTTTTTAAAATTCCATTTATCTTTTATCAGGATCGTAAAAATTAGATGAACACTGATATTACTGTAACATTGTGATCTAATGCTTTTCTTCACTACGTTAGAAAAATAAAGGAGAACTGAATGCTAAAACTAACCTATTTCTATTTGAATCTGTTCGTGTAGTGAAGTAATTTTTTCAAATTAGTTGTATAACATTGAGAAATTTAATATAGAAAAGAAGAAAACTCTCGAGAAAAGATTTGATACAGTGGTCGCAAATGAGCTTGTTAGCGGTGTGGTATGGCGTAGCATAAATATGGCAGTTCGCTTTGAAATCTTGATATTTTTTGAGCAATCTAGGTCTTGCGAAGTGTTTTTCTTTAATACCAGCCAAAAGCCACACAGTAACCATGTTTTTTCTTCGTTTTAATCATCCTAATATCGTAACTTACGTCATAAACAACCGCTGACATCAAATATTGAGCCGCCGATCAAATGTTGTTTATTCGTTGCAAAATATCAAATTTTTCTAAACTGCTCGGTTAGCAGATTTAAAAACTCCATGTAATTGTTCTACTATGCCTAAATTTTTAAACGATGAAAAGTCATTTTAAGGGTTCAGTTCTCCTTTAACCGATGAATGGAAACTTTAAATCGAAAGTGTTTAAACCACTGAATGGTCCGTTTCTGGTTAAAGAGAAAATCATTGATTGAACTAGTACAAGTATTACGACAAAAATTACTTGAAGACAAACTTACTTTCCCTTGAAAAAGGCGACGTAGAAAATGGAGGAGTAGAAGTTTACAAACTGGAACACAAAAACTTTGAAAGTGAGCTGATCCTCGTATTCAGTTTGTGTCCGGTGCATTTCTGTGGAACAACGTAGACGATAAGTTAGTTGTTGGACACGACAGCAGATCAGCGACTGAAACCTCGATCAAAGTAACTGGAAAAAAATTGTACTGAGACTGTTATTTACAGTGAAACACCACCAGCTAAAATGATAGTAAACTGGATTTCTAATCTTTATAGAAGTGAGATGAAAAAAAAACACTCCTTGCTCATGGGTATTGAATCAAGCCTCTGCTGAGCAACAGAAAGAATTTCCTAAAAAATAATCGATGCCTGCGAATCCTGATGCAAATCTAACACATAGTATTAAAAGAGTCGATTAAATGATTTGCCTAAATGTCTTACCCCAGTGAGTTAAGGCCAACGCTACTTTTTCATAAACCTGTAAAAAAAGAAGAGACTTTGATTTTATAAACATGTAAACAAAACGCATAGATAACATGACAAAGAGTATTATTAATGATTTACGACAACTCATGTCATCTTATAATTCTAGGTGGAATGTAAAAGTATGTTTATTCTATCTGAAATGTTTTACAACGGCTATGCAACCGCAGACACTTTTTTATATCACGTTTATTTATGCAGCCATTCTGTGCATATTGGACGGGTAAAAGCAACACGATCAAAGATGTCTTGTAACTGTTTATCTACTTTCATTAATATAATATCATTGTGAACCAACATTAGTACTTTCACAGCAGCAATACAAGATAAGAGGGCCAAATGCTTATACGAGATTAAAGATGCATCGCAGGCAGTGCTATCGCCACCCACTATAAGGTAAGCGAGTTCGATTTATTGACTCCCTCAAACGGGTCACCAACAGGTTAGCTCACAGTCACAGCGGGAGCTGGTTCTCTAATTATCAATCTCAGAAAGGTGGAAAACTGAGACAACTTTTGGAGAAAAACAACGTTACACAAACGTTCAAACGATGCTATGAATAGCCTTTCTGGTTACTTAAAATATACTTTCAGACTTCTACGTGATTTAAAACCGTAACATCTGGGATACTGTTTCAGTTTGTTTTAGCACTCTACTATACAACTGAGCTATGAAGCAACAACTTGCAAACATACAACAGTGACGATTATTTATTGCGTCATTGTCTACATCGCAGTACAGACTCAATTTCCATAGCGAAATGTTCAGATCTCAGCAAAGAACCTGGCACGGCATAGCTGGAATGGAGAACTGCTTGCAATACCTCCGACTACTTTTAATTCAAGAAATAAATTTCTATTCAGTTCATAGAGCATATTACATGGCCGCGCGGAGATACGAGTTTTATCTTCGAGTGTTGAAAATATCTCACGAGTGAGCGCAGCGAATGAGTGAGATATTTTCAACACGAGAGGATAAAATTCGTATCTCCAAGCGGACATGTAATTTTCTTTTTATCATATACTTTTCTTCTTAACGCAAAGAATAAATTCACTCAAGTATTCATTCAACTCAGAAGGCGGTATATTTTCAACTTCTCTTGTTTCGTCTTTTACGA
>JAOBAY020077963.1:0-19115 GCA_025331085.2 Zoanthus sociatus
TCGACCCGAATAGATTCTAGCTTTTGAGCCCGCAAGCAACACCGAGATTAGTATGCGTTCTCCTTCGTCGAACGCAACTAGACAAATGTAGTCTATCTCACTATAAGGCCCTAAGACAAATTAATATCAACCTTATTGTTAAAAATGTTGATGTTGGTGATGAGACTGTAATATAGATTACGTAAACTTGGATTAAATCGGTGGTATCAAGAAATGAGTACAATAAATGCAGAGATTAAGCATCAAAGTTTTATGCCCAGAAATTGACAAAATGTGGAGGAGAAACGTAAGACCTTTCATGGGAGATAGCTTGATGACCCTCCATCCAACCCAGTCTGAGTTCCTGGAACATTCACCATGTCCAGATTAACCAAAAAATTTGAAGCATCTGATTTCCAGCATGAAATCGTCTTATCTCGCCTTATATCATAGTGCACAGCTTGGAGATTGCAACTGCCAACCCTCTCCCCTTAAGAAGTTTTATCAATCCTCAAAAACCTCCCAAGTTACTCCAATGACCTTAAATTACGAATTACAGTTTTTCTTGCTAAAGTTTGAACTAGCTAATCACTAAACAGTATTCCAACGGTCATGCAGAAACGGGATATAAAGATCATCAGTACTAAACTTGTTAATAGTAAAACCTTTGCAAAAGTATCAAATTAATGGCATATAGTCTTGTTTCTTCATGTACAAATCAACGATTAGGCGCGATACCATTAATTGTTTCCAGAAATACAAAGTTTTGAGCCACAACTTTTAGTGTCCATAAGTTCTACAAGAAATAAAATAAAATATCTTTTGCCAACAACAAACAAAGCCTCTTTATAACTGCATTTTCTTTCAACAGAATGAAATTTAGGATGTGTAATAAAACGAAACACGTTCTTTTCCTAAAGACACACAAGACAGGAAGTAGTACAATCACGAACATTTTGAATCGTTTTGCGGATAACAATGATCTTGAAGTTGCGTTACCTCACGAGCCACTGAACAGGTTTGTGAATACATTTATTTAATTTTAGCCTGGAATCACAATTTATACTATTATAATTATAGCAACAACAATAACAACAATATATAGTAATAACAATTACAAATAACAAAATATTTTGTACTTATATCTGTTAACTTTAACATTTAGAAAAATGAAAATACTTTTAAGTTATTTTTAATATTTAATTTATTCAGTTGTAACAGGTTTTAGACAACTGAAATTTTATGTAAAAAATTTAAAAGAACAAACCATCTAGGTCCTTAAATTGGATCCTCTCTCCGCGCGCATTGCCTGAGATATGTTTGACATAGCCCAACCAAGCTCCCACATGCATGCGATGGGGTCTCAGCCTTGAAGCAGTTATATGAAAACTGTGTAAGGTCTTTGCTTGTAACAATTACTATGGTTGTTATAATTACTTGCATTGTACTTACACGGGTAAACTTTGGGCTGTGCGCACGCGTGTGGTTTCTGATCAAACCGTGAAGTTGTGTGCAGGTAGTTTGTTGTTTTAAAGTTTTACACTAAAATTGAAACTTGATAATAAAGATAAAGGTGGCTATATACAGCGCGATATGTAAAGATTACGAACCTAAAAAGATAATTTTGTACCTCGCGTTTTCTTAAAAATATTGAGTAGGTATAATAATAACAAATCAGTCCATTACCCTTATTACTGGAAGCTATAGGACAAACAAAATAGATATAAGTAAAGCTAACAAACAATCGAAGTAAAAATAAGTATTTTAAAATGGTGGCTATGGCGAATATTAAATCATGACGAGGGCTTGTTTGAGACAGAGGATTCTGTTCACGAGTCTATATAAGATTAGTGGACTATTGCAAATCCTGCATTTTGATTGGCTACGCTACTAGTGGTCTATTAGTAATAGTCATCGAGAAGCAAAAAGATGGCGGATCAAAATAGCAACGAGCCCTGTTTATGGCCTGTTTTGCGATAATATCAGAGGATTTCATCGATAATTTAATTTGTACATCCTTTTTTGACCGATTAGTAGGTTTATACTAAAACAATTAGACTAAAACAATTGGACCATTGACTAGTCCATTCGTCCTCAAGATCTTATTGTTAATTGGTCAACGAACAGGCAAAATTAACAATATAAAAAAGAAACAAAACTGAAAGATGGCAACGAGGACAACACCACCGCTTTCTTTAGCCCCAAACACGACAATAGGTAGAAGTAGTAGTTACGGATAGTTGTACCTGGAATGTATCTGGACACGGATTAGTATGGTAACCTTAATCTATGTAAGATTGTTCAAACCCTTCTAAAATTTAACCCTGAAAATAAATTATAGCCAGGAAGTAATTTCGTGACAAGAAAAAACTTTTGTTGATAAGAACAGTTTACACTGTCCTGGAAATCTAACGTAGATAGATATCTAAAAAGACATGACTATAATGCTGCTGAAAAAAATAGCAACAGTTACTGTTCATCAGCAGGATACCTAAATTGTGTGCAATTCTACAATTGGTTTCGGCTCCACTCCAAACGTTTTCGCCAAAGTTTATTGATTTCATATTTTACAATGCTAAACGTTTGCTCACAAATTTTAAAGTTTTAGAAAAAGAATAAAACGCTTTTTCTTCACAGCTTTTCATTTTCTAGGCTAAAACGGCATATGTGACCTGAACAAACTTCTAATGTTGGTGGCATACGTAAATTTCATAAACTCTTTAAACGAAATGAAGGAATCTGGGCTGTCAAAAAGATTTAACTTAGCTGGAGTTGCCAAAAGAGATGTGGGAGGACCCTCAAAAAACGAAACACATCTTAACCCGATCGCTGCTTTGATCATTCTCGTCTTGTTCTTATTGAACTTTCTCTATTTAAAAACTTAAAATCTAGCAACGTCCTGGTTTGTTTTCCTCGCCGCCAGTCGCCATGAATTTCTCTTCACTAAGTGCATAAATTTGCGTTATGACCTATTTCGCTAGTCAACTAAACATCGTGGTAATCTTCACAATATTTGATCTGACGCGAAAAATCCCTGTTCTTTTCAATCGCGACACACTGAAGTTTCATCCCTTTCAACTAAGACTTTTATCGCTTCCTTTTAAGTTCCTTTCATGTAATAGCCTCTAGTTACTGGGTCTCCAGACACGACTACTTCTGGCTTCAACGTGAATAGAAATAATTTTAAATATACACAAAAAAATGTAAGAAGATTTTTAATGAGTAAATAAAGCGATTCCGATTCCGGAGACCAAGCACTCTAATATCATTTATATGTAATGTGAAATTGTTACATATGTAAAGTAAGTTTGAAGTGTGAAATAAATGTTGTCTATTAAACCGTACAATTTTAATTCTAATTATATCAATATTTGAAAATATCAAAAAGCTGGTAAAGGTAATAAATGTGTAAAATAAAGCCTCAGTGCATAGTGCATGCGATTTCTTCACAGAAGGTTTAAATACCGGCATACATTTCAAGCCTTAGAGCTAATCAGCTTTTGAACATCCGAGCCCTTAACAAACCACTAACCTTTGATGTGACTTTTTGGTGATGTGTATATCCTGTTGTCATCCCTTGCCTCCCAGGCGCCTTTGGTAGGGTATATACTACTGTCATCCCTTGCATCCAAGGATCCCTTGGTTGGGTACATATTGCTGACATCCCTTGCATCCAAGGATCCCTTGGTTGGGTACATATTGCTGACATCCCTTGCATCCCAGGAGCCCTTGGTAGGGTATATACTACTGGGATCCCTTGGGATTTTGCGCATCCTTATTCCGGTAGGTGACTGCCTCAAAACCTTATCAGTATCCATTGAATCTATATCGCTTTCATCTTTACCAGAAGAAATATTAACATTGCGTGGAGGGGTGTACTTTGAGGATTTACTAAATGATGTGCGTTGGGGAGTATAAGAAGGATTTGCTGTCTTTACAAAACGTGATGTATGTTGTTTGTATTTAGAGGATGAAGTTGTGTTGCCTGGGGTGGTGTAAGGGGAAGAAAATTGTTTTTTAGTTGATAAAGTTGTGTTGTCAGGGGTAGTGTATGGTGAGTCTAATTGTTTTCTGGATGATGACGCTGCTTTGTCGGGGGTGAGGTAAAATGGATGTTGTTTTCTCCGAAGTGGTTTTTCTGACTCATTTGATATCAAATGAGATTGTGTATTCACCTTTAAAGCCGTATGTGGTCTACCCTCAGAGATAAAAGATTTTTCAAACCTCTCTGGATTAGTATATGGGGATTGAGACTTTTGAAGGTGGAAATGTAACGGTTCATTCACCTCCCTAACTTTTCCATAGCTCGACTTAGTTCTTTCTAGTGTTGAAGAAAATGGACCGGGGTATTTTTGTGTGATTGGTAACTCAGACGAGTCTATAATGCTAGTATCATGCAGCTGGCCATCAGAATATAAACTATACTGGGGCTTGGGTATGAGTTTTTCAACAGGATGTGGTGATATGTCTGTACTCCTCAAGGGAGAAAGGTCTTTATACTTATGAACAGGGGATTCACTCCTGGGATCCTCTCTAGTGGATGAATGAAGAGCCTCGTTTGTGTATGCATTTGGAAAGTCATCACCGTAATACCTTCGTGGAGTATCTTTCCTCGACTTCCTCTCGGAAAATGTCACAGTTTTAGAAGACTTTTCAGGACTCTTCCGGAGTTTTTTAGTATTTTCCTTTTTTAGTCTTAATATTTTCTTGTCCTCGTGTAAGGATTTATGGAGATTTCCACCCATATTTACTGGCTGTACGCCATAAATTGGTTGTGAAAGAAGAACTTCAGTGTCCACGCTGGCACTGTCTGACCAATCAACAGCTGCTTTAGGAGGAGTGTATAAAGACTTTGATTTTCCTTTATTTGTTCCTGGAGAGGTTGTTTTACGGTACAAGTCGGAAATCTTCAGACTCGGGCTACTGCTTGACGAGCTCCTATTGGCTGCATCAGGTTTAGACGATCCGGAGAGATACCTAAGTAGTACACAAAATTAATACTTTTATACAACTACATTATAAATTTTTCTCTTTGTATCGAGATGTTGTCACTTAACAATGACAAAAACGAAAATAAAACAAACTTGTCGAAAAAATTCGGCTCCCCAATATTGAGTGGTGCGTTGTGTTGCCAAGCAACAATAATCCACTTTGCCTTTCAAAGTTCTACCTTGCGTTTGTGATTTTTCCTTGTTTAGGACGATTTATGAATTAAACGAGTAAATATTGATTAAAACACGTTATAGCTGGATTATTGCCGATTTTAAAAACTCTTCAGTTCAAAACATTTAGTCGGGAGAGAACGAAAAATAAGTAAGATTTAAGTTTGAAGTTTGCGAAAGCCTGTTCACGAAACCTTCAAGTCTATACATGCCGTAACTTCTAAAAAGATATGGCGGTTCCAAAACACTCAAAATAGCTGGATGGAAAGGCCAGCGGTAAGGAGCGAAACATTCCTTTAAACAACTCAGTTAGATCCGGGATAGTAGTTAAATGTTCACTTTCAGATAAAACGTTTTTTTAAAAAAAAAACACTTTCAATATATAATATCAGATCGCCTGTTTTTAATTTGTAAACCAAACTTAGGCAAGTAGGTCAATAAGGGAAATACTGTAAACATTCAACAAAACAATGGATCTTTACACAGGGACGAATTTAATAGTATTGTCACTTAAAAGTGGACTGCCATCTGTTGCGACTGGACCGCCTTTTACAAAAACTATAGATACAACCTGACCCTGCATCACTTCTGATCAAGAGATTGTATTGTAAATCATATATTTCATATAAAACATAAGACCAAATAAAATAAATTCCCGGTTTCTCATCAGCACCCGCATTGCAAAAAAGCCACCGCGTCAATTTTCTTTTAAACAAATAAATAATAATACTAAGACAAAATTACAATTTTCAACATTGGTTTGATGAAATCTTTTTCGGTAGAGAATGATCATATGTATATTCAATTAAGAGCTGTTTTTTAATTTGCAATTATGGTATTTTACTCTCCCACACATGCTTGTTACTCAATACTGTAACTGGTAAATCTCCTCAAAAAAACGCATGCCTCATTTTCTTTTTAGAAAGATTCTGATGAGAAACCGGGAATTTATTTTACTTGGCCTAATATAGTTCACCCGTTAGGACTCTGTACTAACAGCAGGGCTTTCAAAATGTTTTGAAGTAAACGGTTACCCCCAAAAAGTAGCCGACTGTAAACAGAGATGAACCAGATGTGACACCCATCATCTCATGAACATTCTAAGAGTTATGTCAAGCAAAACAAATGCAACTCAAAGTACTCTGAAAGCTCTGTAACAGGGAATTTATTTTATTTGGCCTAATATAGTTCACCTGTTAGGGCTCTGTCCATATGGACTCCTGCGCAGGTTCTGTGCTGTTGTGTCCAGCTCCTCGACCCAGCTGGGATATTCCTTACCCAGACTGGACACCCAGCTAGGGTACTCGGTACTACCATCTGGCCGCGAACGGTTTTTAGAGCTAGTACTCAGGCTCTTTGAGGAAGAATGAGGTGTGGGCCTGTGAAGGTTAGACTTGGAGTATGCTTGTTCTGTAATAAAGAAATAAAAAATCATTAACTGAATTAAGAAATGTATTTTTTCTGTTAAGTGCAAAAGATTATATAAGAGGAGTTTAAATTTCATATCCCATTTCCCCATTGCAAATAGAACAATCTTTTCTTTTTCAAGATTGTAGACACTGTCATTTACTTTTTGTGGCATCGATAGACGGTAGCCTCTTTGTTGCCATCCACGTGAGACTGTAACACCACAACAGGAAGCCCAGGCAAGTCACCAAATAACACAGGAAGCCCAGGCAAGTCATCACATTACACAGGAAGCCCACAAAATATTGAAACATTGTTTGGAACAATTTAACTGTCAACCTATAATATCTCGATCTCCAGGTGTTTTTTATATCCAATAAAAACACACATGCTTTTGAAAAGTGTGCAATTAAAACTACAATCATTGAAATGTTATTAAAAAATTATTTAACAAAGGTTATTTTTAAATAAATACAGCTTAACAGTAAGTAATTTAAAATATTTGCTCAGAGTTTCGATACCTAGTGCTAGACATATACCTCCCCTCCTCCCAAAGGGGAGGTGAATAGTGTTGGATATATACCGAGATGTGACATGCCAAAGTGTATATCTAGCACTAGGTATCACAAACTATGAGGGGGATAGCTGATTTAGTATTTATCACAATACACTGCCTCCATTATAAATAATTATGTAATAATATAAATATATATCTTAAACAAACAAAACATGACAAGCTTTTAAAGTAACAGCAGGCCAATTTTGTTATTCCACCAGCAAGTTTTCAAAATTAATCTGCAACATTTAAAATGTCTAATAGGTAATAAAACCAAATCAAGTCTGTGACAACTATCTATGTATATTATCCAAGGTTGTCTTGATTCAACTTTCTAATGTCAGTAAAAAAAGGCAACTAAAAAGTACAGCACTACAACATACTGTTAGTACTAATTGTCTTGAATACAGAACTCATCAGCTGCAAGAAGGGGTGATCCAGTTGATTTCCTGAGTGATGCAAAAAAACAATACTAGTGGACTCAGGGCTTGAAATTGCGACTGATAAGGTTGCATTTGAGATTTTAAAAATATTTCCTTTTGTGACTAAAACTTCAACGTCAGTCGCAATTTTGCAATCAATTTTTTTTAATTTTGCGACTACCATTTTACAACCAGCCACAAAAAAGTGACCATGAAATTTTCTTAATTTCGAGCCCTGGGACTGGATGGTACAGAATAACTAATTCGATCTGAAAATGTTTGACTAGTTTCTGAAAACTACTTGGATCCTCCTCAGGCAAGAATCACTCATTGACAGGACTTTAGATCGTTTAGATCTAAGTGTGAGTAAAGGTACAAGACAGTGCAAGATTTCAAGTTGGCAATGATGCACTTATTCAATCAAGCAAACTCAATTTGTTCTCTCAACATCAAGTTTGCTGGAAAAAGTGCAAATGCCTTAAAACTTGTACTATATAGGACCTGAAGGTCTGTATTGACACTCACCAACTGGCCTTGGTCCTTTATACGAGCTCAGAAGGATGTCTGTGGCATCAGACTCTGCATTACTATCCAGGTCTACAACAGAGGAGCTCGGTGAGGGTAAATTGGATAGAATGGTATCTTCAGAAGAAAATGTTTGGTGTTTGCTGGCTGATGTTGGTATCATCCTACTTTGCCCCCTGCTGTGCCTGATAACTATGGAATAGAAGTAACAAAAAATTAATAATCTTTAATATTGCCATAAGCCTGATGTTAAGATTTCTCTTTGGTAGTTTTGCCAGACATAAATTATTTGATTTTTGGAAGAAATAAATTATGGATTTTTTTTGCAATTTTTAGGGTTGATCAGTCAGAATAAAAAATGGCTGGCCAGTCCAGGGGGAGTTAAAGACTCTCATCTGTTTAACATTACATAAATTGGTGATAAGGGCCAGCCCATGGACCAATACCCCCCTTTACAGGGTTAGTCAGATTTGTGCTATGTCTACATTTTATTTTGATATACTATTATTACTTTTATTATTCGCATTAATGATTGGTACTATCAAATTTATACAAATTCTGGTAGGATACAAATTTGGTTGTTTTTTTCACAAGACATTTGGATAAGTAATCACTCAAATTTACTGGTCCTTCCTATTTTTTAGTGAGACAACATCAGCTTTTTTTTATGTTACAGCACCAGCCATTAGTTTTCAATACACTACTTTGCTCAACCTAATGTAAGGTTCTTTCATTTTCCTATGGAACGCACATGCTTATCACACACCATCATTCAATCAACATGAGTTTGCAAACAAGCTTTAGTGCAAAATATTGTATTAATTTTGATTATTAAAGCTATTAATATCTCAGTGTCTGGTCAATAGAATTCCATATAATTTCATTCCAATAGAACACCATAAAGCAAGATTCAATAATAATTTTAAAAATTTCTGAAAAACACTGTCAGAAAAAAATTAATATTTTATTTATTACTGTATTAATGATGAAAATAAATTTAACATGTATTTTTATGAGAGTTCATCATGTAGGTATGCATTAATTTTTAAGGATTGTGTTGTTTGGGTTAATCTCTTCCAAAGGAAACTGGTCTTGTCCCTATCATGGGCCGTTTGAACAAGGCTTAACACACATCATGCAGTTTTACTCAACTGTTAACTATGATAATTACCGTAACATCAAGTTAAATTATGAGTTTACCATTATTATTGGGTGCTTAAAGATATTAAACAATTTTCAGGATCTGAAAAATTCACACTTATTCAGTTATTGTTTTGTAATTTAATATAAAATAAAATAGTTCCTTTTGTTATAATTATTTTAAAAATTCTATATTTAAAACAAGAAATAAAGACTTTTTAACATACATGTTAATCAGCTTCACGGGGTTCTGTTGTTCTAGAGTTTATTATCGATTAAAAATGTTAGAAAAAAATCTGAATGATTTTTACTTGTTTCTAAACATCAAACTAACTGATGGACACTAAGCTGTATTTAGTTAAAAAAAACTTACAGGTTATATAAAATATTTAAAACTTATTGTTTGCGAGTTTTAATTGAACCGAAAAAACGCCAAAACATCTGCAAAACTTTATTTAACAGCTGTTTTAAGAGCCAAAAATATGACATAAGTATTAAAGGTGTAATAAGATTTTAGACAATTTTATAGCATTAATCATTTTTTTCGGACAGAGATCCGGGTTTGCTAACTCCAGATGTTACCTTGTCAAGAAATCAATGGCCAGCTCGCGATATAAGTGATCGAGTTTTTTTTTGTAAATAAAGAGCGGAGATAGCTTTGTTTCCCGAGATAAAACTCGTTGGTAAGGACGCGACAGTTTGTGCGAAACATTGCTTTGTTAGCAACGGCTGACCGACCAGTCGTTTCGAATGAAGACGTCCGCAAGTCTCCGGACACAGTGGTAAAACGTTATCGAAAACAAAGCAGCATAAAGACATCTAAAATAGTCTATGTAAACACAAATACCAAAAGCTAGTACAATGCTTACGTAAATTACTCTAGAAAACGAACGAACCTGAGCCAGGAAGTTCTGGGGTTGTCCTGAGACCGAATGGTTCAACTCTGCTCGACAAATTTTTCGCATAAGTTTCATTTACCCAGTTCAAAAGATCGTCAACTTTTTTCGCTGGAGATTTGGCACCAGTGAGACTCCTTTCAAGTGAATCCATGTAGTAATATTTTGCTTGAGGCGAGAGCAGCTCCGAAGGTTTTCTCCGGTAAAGTGGTGTTTTACGCTCGAAGTGTTCTATGTAAGCTTCCAGAGCATCGGAAGCTGATTTATAGACCTTGCCATTGTAAGTTAATGGAGATTTTAAACCTCTCTTTTGCTGACCCCAATCTGCTCCCGTTGCAGTTGAGGAAAAATTCATGAGATGCTAAATTCAAATATATTTAGAGTACTCGATTCATCACTGGATTCGTTGAAATTCGAACGATGGCGGCAAAACAATAATTACCTGCTACTGCGCATGCTCACACGAGACACTTTATTGATTCCGCTGTCAATTTCAACGCGCGTCCTGTCAAACAGTAAATGGCTCTGGGTATTTTGGGATCAAGAGAAGAGTCGTTTCATTGTTCACTAATGCTATTTGTTCAAGTTGACTTATTCTTTGTGTTATTTTATTTACCATGGCGTATTCATTCACGCAGTTGCAACGTTCCCAACATGCAATATTCCACTAATCAACGGCGATAATTTTTATAACCACTCGTCTTTGAGCTAGGTGTAATCTTAAGTATCCTTTAAAAATCTTAAAACATAAATGAAAATAGTTTAGTACAGAATATTGTCTCTCATACACGTCCCGAAGGCGAAGAGAACTTCCGGTTTTAGAGGCAGTCATTCTTTTATCACATGAGTCCAGTACCACTCCTGTGTATCAGCGACATTGATATAAATTACACAGCGTCATAATTGATAATGCGCTGTCTCTAGCTGCAGTTAGATTAGCTGGTTTAAAATATTCTTAAAACAGTATAATTTATTTTCAGTTCATGCTTGTTCATACTAAATTTTCAACATTTATGATCCATGCACTGCTATCTAAAATTGCCTTTTAAAATTCCTATGTGTTTCTCATTTGACTTCGTATAAAGTCGCAGTGCCAATGGTATCAATTTTTTTGCTACTTGTTCGTTTTACAATCTTCAAGCAATGGGACCGAACGAAATAACAACACAAAAAAATAAAAGCAGGATCTTTGCTCGGATTTTTTTTTTAATTTTACCAATCAAACGAACAAAAAATCAGAAGCATGAAATGGTTTTCAAAGTGTTTGAACAATCGGAATGCAGAAAAACTTTGTTACTTTTAGTGACTCGGTAATACCAAAATTATCCTTGAAGTTGGAAGTCGTTACTACTTATACAACTAACGAATTGATTCAAAATTATTTATGTTGATCGGGCAAACTGCTTAGAACTCAGTAGAAAATAGCTTCTATGACTATGAGTTTAATAGTTCACCATGAAACAGTGACATAATTTGTCATTTCTGGTAAGGAACAGTCAAGAGATAATATATATGTGCTCCTCAATACTTTGTGGGGCCAAGATCTTTCACTAATACTGCTCGTAAAATTTCGCAGAAATGAGTTAGACAATTATTTTGTTGCAATCATCAACAAACACATGTCAGTAACACTATACAGTGAAATGCAATCCTTCTTCATTAAATATTGTATATAATATAAATAATTGACGCTATTCAGAAATATATCTAGTCTTTCTACAACGCGGTCCAGTCCCAAATAGCAGCCGGTCCATTTTTTGATAACTTTTGTACGACAGGAATGTACAAGAGTTTAGGAATAAACTATGATAATGCTAGTCTACGGCAATAACAAAAAACGGGAAAATAAACGTGGACCAAGCTATTTTAAAAATACATTTCTGCTCCTGATTATAATAGGGCAATACCTACCTTCACTTCAATTTCAAACACACCGCATTGACATCATTGCTATCCGGCGTTAGAGGTCACTACCAAGTGGTGCCTGTTTCGTATCATGTTATTGTTATCAATCTTTTTTCCAGTGAGGGCAGTTTTCTGGGTGTATAAACTAAATGGCATCACACTACCAGGACCGTTGACCGATCAATTACGTTTCGTTGGCAACATGGTCGTACGTAGGGGTCGATGCGCTGAAAAATTACCTCAAGTTCCGAGAGATTGAATATTTCTATAACCAATGGGCAACACTATTCAACTCGAGGTTGAAGATTTTTTTCTAGTACCGCTGTAATCAGTAAAGAGTTGTCAGCCTTCTGTAGCCTTGATTCCGAGGCGAACTTGGACGTAAATGTAATCAATGCATGGGCGTCACAACTCAAGCTTGAAGTTTGTTTATTATTGTCTTAAATAGATTAAGAAGCTTTTTCCGAGATTGAGTTATAACTTCTGTAACTTATGTAGGCATCAGTAGTCCAGGCAACTCAACAGTGAAGAATTTTTATAATGGTGGTCAAGTAGTGCAATCATTTAGCCCTTCGCACTTTTTGATGACACTAGAAATTGACCAACACACCAAGACAAAGGTATGAGAGCTTTATTCAGCTTAGGCTCGCATTCTGTAAGGTCACTCAAGCGAGAACTAAAACTATATAGAAAGGCACATGCTCAACGAGCAATAACTTAACCCCCCCCCCCCCCAAGGGACACTACCCTACCAGTCCGTGCCATTACCGCATAGTTGAAGAAACGAGTTGGTGTTCAGACTGAACGACCCAAGCGCGTTGACAAAGCAGTTTAAAACAGGGTGCTCCCGGTGTAAGAACTGTGATAGAAGTATGTCTTCTTGCGGGATTGATTCATTAAGGTGGCTAGTTTCAGTTCAAATTTAGCTGGTTTCAAGCGATCGAGAGAGATTGTTGTTGAATTGGAGCTCTTCGAAGGGCGGAGAAAGGATCCTGAGGGTGAGTGGTAGTTCATAGCCGTCGCGGCGAGGCGCTGTTGAGATCTGATGGGGCATAGGACTTCGACAAGACAGTGGAAATAAACCATCGAGGGTTCATAGTTTGACGAAGTATGAACATAAATCTAGGAGAGAAAAAAAATCACCTGCATGCCCGGCTTAGTGTGGTACCTTATCTTGTACCCAGATCTCAGTGATAACTGGTTACGAGAATATTGTGTGGTACCAAACAGCAACATCAATCAACGATCAATTACAAAGCTCAACAGGCCCCTCCCCCCGGGCATTTGAACTTTTGAAATCGCTATTAGTCAAATTCTCGGTTCCTGGGACATGATCGCTGGTTAAATGCCCGATCATGTGGAAAGATTTGAGCTCAAATGCCCAAACCCCCCGGGACCAGACAAAGGCGTTATCGCTGAAATTTTCTTTTAAGGGCTGTAATCTTTTCCCTCATAAGACAGTTTTTAAATGAAAGTGGAGCTGAATATTTTAATATTTAAAAACTTTAACATAATACACAGCTCACTGAACAGCTGAACTTTAAATGCTGTATGTATAATCAAAATGTTAGCATAAAGACACCGAAATTCATCACAGAAAAAGGAATAGATGCAATTTAAAATTTCGCTGTTTGTTCAAATACCGGGCCCTCCCCCTTCCTTTGGTTCAAATTCCCGCCCCCTCGGGCACTTCCTAACATCAAATTCCTGGCCCGTGGGAAAAGGCTGCTGTCAAATGCCCGAGAGTTGCCCAGGGGGATGTTGAAGTTTCGAATTGATCGATATGTTACGTACAAGCACGCATTTGCTATATCTACTCTTGATCTTTATAGTTTTAGCCACATCCCACAAGAATTACGCTTTTATTTCTTATAAAACTTCAAATACCTTGGTGTGTTGAAGAAAGAATACCACGAGCTTTGGAAAAAAGAACAATTTATTTGCACTCATGTGATTTGCTTTACTGACAAGAGTCGACGTGCACATGTATTTTCTTTGCACTTATATTTTGATTGAAGTCACTTCATAAGGGCTGCTTTTGCACAATCACTCACACTTCAAGTATTACGCAGAAACTTTTAACTAAAGAGAACGACAATAAAGCTAGGTAAATAACAGCAGACCACTTCTTGTTTTGATAACTAGGCAAATAGCGTGTTCGTAATGTTATTGCTAACCATGCCACACTTTACTTTCTACAAGTTTATTTATAAGAAAGTGGGTCTGAACAAATACCTGAAACTTAAGAAAATGCTAAAAAAATAACCGAACCGCCGGAGACTGCTTCTACAGGTGAATAAGTTAATTTCACGATCATGCGCAGTGTGTAGTTCCCACTCTTTTAGTGAGCCACAGGTATTACAAATATCACGCTTTCAGGGTAAAAAAAATATATATTTTTTCTTTTTTCAAAGTCTTTTTATCATTGTGTTACAAAGGTTAAAGGATTTTGTGAGAATTTTAAGACCTGTAGCCCGCCAAAACAGTGGAAATTACTCACTGCGCATGATCGTAAAAGTAGCCCGCCAAAACAGTGGAAATTACTCACTGCGCATGATCATAAAAGTAGCCTGCGAAAAGTGGAAATTACTCACTGCGCATGATCATAAAAGTAGCCTGCGAATAGTGGAAATTACTCAGTGAGCATGATTATAAAAGTAGCCTGTTAGACTACTGCTACTAGTTTTGAGGAACTAGTCAAACTTTTTGACGAAAAATCACTTTTAGTGTGTCGTTGTTCTTTCATTACTTGCTACTTACTAGTTTTTCTCTGTCGTAATTTAGAACCGTCTTTTTCTTACTACAAGGCAGAACGTGGCCATTTGTTTACAAATGGAAACCCAACACTTGTAACTTTCAGGATGAAGAATTTAGTTTATAAAAATATCGAGCTTAGTCCTAAAGTTAAGACATTCTTACAAAAAAAAATCATAAGTCTCAATGAGACGACTCACGGATACTGCACACAAGTAGAACTATACCATTCAGACCAAATGTAGCATCCATTATCAAAGCCTCAATGAGACGACTAACGGATATTGCTACAAGTAGAACTACAATTCAGAGCAAAACTAGCATTCTCCACGGGCTCATATTATCAAAAGTCTCGATGAGACGACTCACGGATACTGCGCAGAAGTAGAACTACAATTCAGAGCAAAACTAGCATCCTCCAATGGTTCATATTATCAAAAGTCTCAATGAGACGACTCACCGATACTGCGCAAAAGTAGAACTATAAGTCAGTCCAAAACTAACATCTTCCTCACACAAGTCAAGATTCCTGTCAAACCGTGAGAGTGTTATCCCAGATTACCCTCGAGGCCTCTGCTTTTCTCAGTTTGGCTTAAATTCTCGAACGAATATTAATTTGAGTCCCATCTGTGGCTGAGATTTTTCCGAGTCCTCTTGTCTTTGATAACATGTATTTATTGTTTCATCTTTAATAGAATATTAATTTTTATTAAATTTTGAACCTCGATTATTGCGTTTCTAGCGTTCTGATTGGTTCACTCAATCTCGGTTATCAGCTCATATACCGAATTACCATATATGGAAACTAACTGTGTAAAGTGTTTGCCAAGCTAAAAAATGTCAGAATAAAATTTTGTTGTCATTTTCAGGTATCGAAGGGTTCGGAAAACTCGTGAAATTTAATAAAACAATTATTCCATTCGCGCTTGTTGGATATGAGATGATTATAGCTAACTCGACGCTATGCGCCTCGTTGGCTATCTACCATCTCATATCCAACGCGCGCTCTTGGAATAATTGTTAAATATTATGCCCGGGGAGAAGGGTGCTTATAGGGCTGGCGTCACATCTGTGCTGGTCATTTTGTTAATGCCATAGTTGTTATCATAACTCTCTCAACACCAGAAATTGTATCCTATCCCAAGACAATTATATCCCTGACATATGCCAAATTAGATACCCTATCGCAGACCTCAGGCAAATATGATACCCTATTCCAGACTCTAGAGCTCGAAAACCATTCTATATAGGGCGGCACCTAGCTGTATATTTCATGTGGGCAAGTAACCCCCCATCCCCCCCAAGTGCAATACTTGTGGGACGTGGCTGTAAAGATCGACATCAACAAATATAGATGGCACAAGTGTGCTATTAGCCTCAGCTAAATTCAGTTTTACAGGATCAGATCCAAAATTTGCATTTTGCCATCTTGAACCTTTTTAAATGTTTTTTTTTGCTGTTGCATTTACGACATTTACAAAATTTCAGAACTTTCTTCCACTGGAGATCTGGCCCTGTTTTGTTTATTAAAGTATTTTCCTAATGACAGTCAGGACTTCGAGTTCGAACCTGCTCCCAACCAAGGTGGCAGGTGCTCCAACATTAGAATCTTTCAAATCTGGTGCCCTGCCAGCAATACGATCCATTCGGGTCCCAGACCACCTAAAACGATTATGAAATCCATCACCAAACCTACCTATAGACTTGAAGCCACTATATTGGGCACTATATCCACGTTGGTAGTGGGCTTAACCCTTTAAACTACCATAAAAAATAGTGAGCCTGATTGCTAGCAGCCATGGACAGCTGTTTTGGCCTTTTTAGGCCTCATCAGCATGGCACAGATAGCAAACAGGATATCCATTTACCAAAAAGAACATGTAGTGAAAGAATAAGAAACGATGATAACATTTTGAAAAATTATCTGTTCTTCTTAAGGTTATAGTTGTACTTCATTAGAATATTTATTTTCCATAAAAGAATAATTATTATTGGGAGTCATTTAAAACAACTTTAATGGGCTTGGATACATACTGCTTCCCAGACAAAACAAATCATCTTAATTTATTCAATTAAATATACTTTTATTACTGGCTGTATACTGATAAAAGATATTATCTCAAACTCACAAATCATTTCTTTGAAATTATTCAAGTTTTAATCGACATTATCGATACATATACTAATTCTATGGACAGTACAGACATTAGCTAATTTTAAAAACTTGTCAAGGTGCTGCAACTTTTCTAAGTCATATCTACATGCAACAAGTTTGACTTTGTAATTTTTAAAATTAATTTATTTGCTGTTAGATATTTTCACGTCTTTTTATTGGAAAACTGAAGAGTTTAACAAATGTTCTTAAAAGATATCGCGCCTTTAGTACTGAAATTCTGGCTAGTAAGCTTTTGATGTTCTCGAACGTTTTTTCTATAAAGAGAAAAGAAACCCATATAAGACATATAATGCTTTGTTGTATACAAAGGATTTGTAATTAGTGCGGTCATTCAGTAATCGAATGCTTCACATATTACGCCGTTTCAGGCAAAATAAAAAAAAAATATATATTTTTTTGTTTTAAAGCCATGGCTTGTGTAATATTAATGGTACGTAAGCATTTGTTTTTTAAAAGTTATTTCAAGGCTTACACACCCGGCTTACACAGCTTTATCAAACATATGAAAATTTTTCTTTATTTACGCCTTTCCAAACAACAAAGGCTTTGTGACCTGTAGACGAAAATGTCTGAATTCCGAGAAGTGTTGAAATATTTATTGTAGCGTTTCGCTGTTAACACGACATTTACATTATTGGTATTGTTGCCAGCACTATGTTGCTTTGGATTAAAAAACAGGAAGAAATTGAAAATCTCGGTTAATTTTGTGAACACATATGGTTCCGTAAGATTTATAATTAAAGACGAACTCGGACAGCTAAAATTGAAACTTACCAAAATCGAAATGTGTTTCCGTCCAGGCGAAATAACACCCTCAAACTTTTAAGGTACAGCAAACGTGAGCACCGTTTTCAATTTTAGCGTTGAGTAGAATTACGGATCGTGATACTATGACATCAAAATGTGTAAAGAGCTGAATGACCTCTCTTTGACTCAGTTGCCGATGGCAAAAAGCAGCTGTCCTCCTATGTTCATGAATACGCAATCATTATGCAATAATGCAAACCAAACAATACGGGACTAACTTCTTTCACTGTGGAACCTTCATTCAATAATTAAAATCCAAACAGTTGAAGGGACTCCCACATGCACTGCCCACGAGAAATACACACAAGCAAATCACATGCTGCGCTAATCATGTCATTCGCCATTTTGTCATAGAAGTGCGTTTTAAAATTTTGGCTATCCACTAATTTTTATTTGCAAGTTTTTGCTTTCTGATATTTTGTACGCGGTATTTTTACTTTTATACAATACTTGTCTTTCTTTAACCCTCTGTTGAATGCTTAAGTTGTTTGAATTATAAAAGATTTTGACAAAAAAAGCCATTCGTTTTAAGCCATTACTTAATCTTGTTTTATAGAGTTTTAATAGAGTTTAATGCAAGTTCTTGCTTTCTAATATTTTCTCCGCCGCATTTTTACTTTACACAATAAATATCTTTCTTTAACCTCTGTTGAATGCTTAAGTTGTTTGAGTGATAAAAGATTTTGACAAAAAAGGCATTTAATCTTTAGTCGCTGGTTTTAATAGAGTCACATACAAAACGTTCATTTTTATTAAAGCCACCTTCTGAAGTATAGAGTATTAAAGTGTTGACGTCACAAAAATTTGATTTGTGAAATCGCTAATTTGGTGATCATGAAATACTCAGAAAGTACAAGATGAAAAACGCCTCCATGCTGACATTAAGCATTTTACCATCAATCGCCGCGGGTATGCTCTGATGACCCTTGAAGCCCTAGAAGTTTAGAATCCTTCTAAAAACGGCTTGGTTCACGATTCTTGGCAAGGATACATTTTTATAGTCTTGATCTCTCTGATGATCTCCAACAAATCCATCAGTTCACAAATATGCGCACAACCGCCTTCACCCAAATAACTACACTGCAAGCAACTGGAGCAACCGTGGACAGACGATTCGTCCTTGTTGGGACTCATCAGCACCGTATAGCTTTTCCGCCACAAGTAAAGAGCTACAAGGGCGATTTCAGAGAAATGCTTTAAGCCTGAGCTCTCACTGCATGTACGTATTGATTGAATAGTATCAAATAATAGTAATATATTTCTGCGCATTCATCATTCTGTTAAGAAATAAATGCGCAATTAAATCAAGATTAATAGTCTTCGAACAGAGCCACTGCTTCTCCCCCGCCGAGCGAGAGAGAAAAGAGGAGTCCGCAGAGCCTCGTT
>JAOBAY020077964.1:0-11103 GCA_025331085.2 Zoanthus sociatus
TATCTACGCCAACATAATAACGAAGTTTAGAGAGGATGCCAATACTTCTTCTAATTTTCTTAACAATGCATTCAATATGGTGCTTCCAATTCAAGTGTGAATCAATTAGGATGCCCAGATATCTTATACAGAATTCTCGCTTGAGTTGCTTATCATTTATAAGCAGCATGAAATTGTACAAATGGAAAAGCTACCCATCTCGGACGTTTGGACAACCCAAGTTTCCTGCCCTGTGTCATTATGTCCAAGAAATATTTTCAGACTCACTATTAATAATCACTGTTAATAACTTCACGCTTGAATCAGTTTACTTACAAAGTTGTCTTTGGCAAAAGATATATATTTTTTAATGGCTTGAATACAATGAACAGGGTTTTCAATAAGAAAAGAATAACAGGAGGAAAATTTGAATTACCAGTTGAGAGCTTAAGTGTCTTCTCTTAAAAATTAATAGACTATGTTAACTCAAACTATAAAATTCCACAAGTACCGGGTGCAAACAATCAAAGTAGCCAGTGATCTGTGTACGAGCCTTGACTTGACTTTTTGAAAAAAGTTTAAAGCTGGCAAATTAACCATTTATATAACTTTTCTTAAGCTAAACTCACCTTTTCAGCCATTACTTTAGAAATATTTACCAAAGGTTTACCCTAATAAAGACAAATTTATAACTTATTTTAGCCTAATAATGAAAGGGTAATTTATATATATATGCACAGTTTGAAATGGTTAAGGGGCAGCTGCCAAGTTCAAATAAATTCTAAATTTGAAGTCTGTTAGTAAAAATACTACCCAACATATGTACTAAGTAGTTCTTTCACATTGTGATGTTCAGCATTTCATCCAATTTTTCTTTACTGCTGCTACAACAAACTGCATTACATATAGTAAAAACAAGCACAATTGCAAAAACTGATGTCCAGCTAAATAGAGCTTGCTGCTACTATAAAACGAATAATAATGGTGGGTGTGTACTCCAAATCGATGAACTGTAAATTTCATTGAAATTTGGTCCAAGTTGTGGTTTGTAAAAAAAAATTTAACTACACATAGTTGCCTATTAACTCACTGTAAAATTCAAGAACCTTTCCGTTTCTTTTAAGGAGCTTTTTCAGAAAATTCAGGACTTGCTCTATCAACTAAAAAGTAACAGTTTGACAAACACATCCTATATCAACATGCATGCCTCTTCTTATTCAGCAGAACTGAGTTGACTAACAAAAACAACCAATCACAGTTTGCTGTTGGACAAAAATGGAAAGAATTTTTTTCATACAAATTACATTTAATTTTCTTAATCACAAAAGTTGGAAAAAGTGATACTCACAATTTCATCTTCATCAATATCAGATTCACTGTCAGAAACATAAGCTTTTGCTGCTTGACTTTTCTTTGACTTGTTATTATTGTCTGATACAAGAATATTGAAGATTTGAATGAAAATGATAGTAGTCACACAATGAAATTTTAACCAAAAACAGTAATAAATACATTTTGTAATATGACATCACATTATGTACATGTATATAGAATAAAAAATGTACCACATTCAGGGTTTCATTTAGGGCTGGGCACAGAGCAAACTGACCTGCTCTGAGGATACTGTAACTTTGCTTTTCTAGTTTAACCATCTGCAGCAAAAGTTTTTTTTTTAACTCAGGAAGTTCAGTTAAAAAATTATTGCCTACCTATGAACAATAATCCACCTGCTGAAGACCAATTATGAAACCCCTGACATCTAGACAGTACAGTGGAAGGAAATTCATTGCTTACAAGTGGAACTTACTTTTTCGCTGATTCTTTGTTGTTTGGGGAGAATCAGAAGAATCTGTTAATTTCCGTTTCTAAGACTTCTGTCTGGTCTTGTCCTTACTAGAGTCTATTAAGTTAGAGCATAGGTTAAAAATCAGGACGTTATAACAATGTTTAAAGAAACGTTTTTAGCACTGAACACAAGAAAAGGCAAAAAAAAAAAAAGTTAAAGTAAAAAGCATAAAGATGGACCAAGGAAGACATATTGGACAAGGATTTTCAATTAAGTATTTTTATCTCTATGCACATTGAAGTGGTCAGTAATAGTTGTAGCTTTAGAACTCGAACTGTCAGATTATTTTGGTAAAGGAAAATTTACCATAATTAGCAATTGACACACAAATATTACCGTATTTCTCGGTGTATAAGTCGAGTTTCTAGGTCCATAAAATATAGTAGAAATATTGACCTCGACTTATATGCCGAGTCGACTTATACGCCGAGAAATACGGTAATACTGGTTAGTATATCATCACTATATGTAATTTATTTACTGAAGACACTTTCATTTAAGTGATATTATGACGAAAATCGCTCTTTTTTTATCAAAACCATTTTACAAAAGTAGTCTGTATGAGAAAAAAAAAGCTGTTTTAAATATTGTTTTCAAATATCTCTTTTTGTTCCAGAGATATTCAAGTTTTTAAAATTTACAAATTAACCCAGTGATGACACCATAAATTCAACTACAGTAAATTTACTCTTAAATGGCATTCTATGCAATAAATGTAAAAAATCAAAGGGTAAAAATTTGATCGTACAACTTTAAACAGATACCACTGTATTATTACAAATTCATAACACATACCTTCGGATTCCACAGAAGTGTGCTCCTCATTCGTACAAACAAAGTCGGGTCCTCTTTTGGGAACTGAAACCCTCATGGGTGGTAGCTGTGACTGCTTTCATGGTTTTATAAAATCATTTTCCATTACAGTGGATAAATATGGTTTACTGTCTGGAAAACCATTAAACTAAACATAAAACATATCGGATAGTTTCTGTACTGGGGCATTTATCTATGCATGCAGTTTCAACACGTATAACTATAGAAATTAGGATCTAAGTAAGGGTTAGTTGAAAAACAATAGTACGCCCCAATGTATGGAAATTTTACCTCTCATTAATATGTAGATTGAGAAGTTCAAAATGCTAATAAACTGTACGGTAATGTTCAATAACTTTAACGATTTTTGTTTTCGAATCACACAAGTTAAAAGATAGACTTGCCTGTTCATTTCAGCTACTTACCACCTAGTTTTATGATTTCTGTGACAGATGTTTCCTCTCCCTTTTTCCAGATAGCATCAACAGCCTTGCCTTCTAGTATGTTGTCAGGATCCGACGAAATTTGCGTTGTCTTAATGACTTGCCAACAACTGGGTTTGGGATCTTCTACCCAACGAACAAGTGCAAATGGTCGCGGTGCCATTATAGTCGAAAAAAAAATAAAAGTGGCAAAATAGTTACACTGAGTTATTACACAAGTGAGAGCTTACGTTAGTAGTCTAACAGCTACTGTAACTGCACGAACGCATGGTGCAAGAAATTTATAGTGCATGCATGAAACAGGATGCTTTGACACAGTCTTTTCTGAATGATTGATTGCTTAAAAGTTTACTATGGCTCAATGTTTTAACGAGTTTAAACTACATTGACCTTTGCTGAAATGTTGCAATCGTTTAACCAAGATACAGGTCACATCTCCATTGTGAAATAGCTATTTTGTAATTTATAATTCATTTGCCTGATATGTTATACTAGTGTACGCACTAAAAAAAATAAAGTCGCTAACAATAAGCCTACCCTATAAAACGAAATAGCCTGTAATCTTGCATGAAAAGAATAGAAAATATTTTAAAAAGTCAAACTTGCCTTAATTTATGGTCATAATACATCCTCCGTGGGCACGATCCAACAAAGAAAATCATCCTCACATCTTGGTCAAAGTTTTACGAGTGCATACTAGAACTTACTGTACCTGACATTACATTTAATATTACCAAGAATGACATAAAAGTTTTACTTTCTGTACCAGATGAATGAATGATGGCCATAATTTTCCAAACTAAGAGCCGTCGAAATTAAATAAGCCATTAAGTTGTAAACTATGTTGAACCTACGCAAGGTTTGTACAATAACATGTTGTGTGGCTCCCAGGAGTGGCTACCAAGCTTTGAAATCGCACTTCAGTTGACGAAAACTTAAATGTCTTCTTCATAAGCTTAAAGATAAGTATTTCTCTCTTATTTAACTTTCTATTTGCGATATTCTAGATTAAATAGCAAGAAAATATGGAAACGTTTTATTTCTCTATTCCAGCTCACAGAAGTTTGTCGGTTTTGAAATCCCAGCTGGGTGTCCGACTACCCTCCATTACGAGCTCGAGTAGAAATTTTGTAATTTTCAAACCATTAATTGGCAATCTAGCAGTAGTAGATAAGATATGTTACGCTGATATGTGCACTTATTGGGTTTAATTGAACTGAAACGTTTAAAAAGAGGCTGTATGGTTTGTTGCATATAGCTTTCTTATGCAATCTACTGACAACTAATACTCAAATATGCACTATATACCTCGATTTGGCATTCCTATTTCACATTTAAGCAACGATATCTTACATTAGCAACTACAACATTATGTGTTAAGCTACGTTATGGATGCTTTAAAATATCAACCAAAAGAAACCTTGTATGTTGTAGAAACTGATGAGAATTCGCAATGTAATAAGTACAAATGTCTATTATGTGACAGGTTTCTTTCTTCAAAGCAGCGGATTTTAAGTCACCTTCACACAGCTCATCACCGAAGTGAGTATTTAATTTACAGTAAATATGACAAAATTCATACAATATATCAATTTTTATTTTAACGATATGTTCTCTGGATTGTACATTTAAAGAAAATTGCATAAGTTACTGTAGAGGACATTTAAACTTTTTGTTTTATTTTTATCTGTCCTACTTCATTTCAAAGTAATATTTTGCAAAATTAAAATACAAACAACATTTCCAGATAAAGAATGCAGTATGATGCTTAAAAGATGTACGACTCTGTATGTCTGCACAATTATTTTGTATTCTAGTAGAAGCTCTTGAAAGTTTACTTAAACTTTACAATAGTTAGCATTAAATTTGTTCAGAAAACTTTAGGAAATATCATTGAGTGAATTATATTTATAAATACATCTTTTTGTCCTTGCAGGTCCCTTAAAAAGGGTGAAGAAACGTTATCTTGATAATCCAAATGTTCCAATACCGAAACGCACATATCGGAAGGAGGCCAGAGGTAAAAAGTCTGCTGAACAAGAGAAAGGTGAAAATTCCACTGGCACTGAAGAGCAACACAACACGCAGGCTTTGGATGTAAATGAGGATGTTTTCACTTCAGTTCCAGCCCAAGAGCATGATGAACGTTTTCAGGATTATATTGAGATAGAAGAAGAACTGATTCAAAATGAAAATGGTGGGCCTGAAAATTTAATATCTAGTAACATGAACGCATATTTTGGTATTAATTTAGAAGAAACTAGCTATGAAAGTGATAGAGATACAGAGTCTTAATACTCTCTTGATTTTGATACTGAATCATCAAGTGAAAATGAACTAAGTGAATCAAGTTCTTTTCAAGATAATAGAGAAAGTGATGACGAACAAATAGAAACTCAGAGCCACAAAAAAGATAACCAGTCATTTACAGTATTACAGTTGCAGTCATTGGCGCTGATTGCATTTCTTTTAACACACAATCTAACTGGAGTAGCTGCAAATGATTTAATTAATCTCCTTAGAGTTATCTAACCAGATTCATCTTTAGGTAGTTTGAAATATGACGAGCTGTTTCAAATGATAGATAAAGTCAACTTTAAGGTATGTCACTACTGTCATATTTGCCACAAAGTTTTTCCCCCAAACAAAGAAAATTTCAAATGTGAAACACTCAGCTGTCCAGGTTTTAGGTACAAGGGAGGGCATTCTGCTCAAACAAAACCTAATCGTCAGCCATGGAATTTCTTTTTGATTGCAGGGCACAGTTAAAATACATTTTAGAGGAGGATGGGTAGCATGAAGAAATATTGAACTCTAAAAAACAAGCAAAAGCTTCCAAAAGTTCTACTAGTTCCTCCTCAAGGGATATAACTGATGGTAGTTTTTATTGCTTCAATTTCTTGCAGGTGACAATTGTATTAGTGGGGTCTTTAACACAGATGGTATTCCATTGTATTCATCTGCTAAGGTTAAACTTTGGCCAATTTTCATAGCAATTAATGAAATCCCTTTATGTCAAAGATTTGCAAGAGATAATATGGTTTTGGTTGGGATCTGGCAGGGTAAAGCATCCCCTCCATTTCTCCAATATATGAATGCATTTGGAGAAGAAATGTGCTCTTTGTATGAGCATGGAATTCCAGTGTGTTGGGGGTTCTCTTGTTAATGTCAAACTTGGCATATTTCTTGGAATTGTTGATCTTTAAGCCAAGGGTTATATTTTGAATATGACAATGCATAATGGAGAGAGTGATTGTTCCACATGTGAAGAACCAGGGAGGGCAGTTAAACATGGGAAAGGTCATTCGAGATGTTATCCTTATAGAAAAAGTGAAGACCGGTATCCTCTTAGAGATTCTGATGATATCAAGCATAATATTGGACCAAAAGCAACAGGAAATAATAGAATAAAGGGTATCATTGGTATAACTGGGTTGGCATCAATGCCTTGGTTTGATCTTGTTCTAGGCATTGTCCCTGATTATATGCATGGGGTTCTCGTGGGGTTCACATTTGTGCAATTTCCAAAAGACCTATGAAAATCAATCCCCTAGATTACATTGAAATATTGCCTAGAGATCTAGAAAAGCACTTTGCCCACTTCAAAGCTATATAGTTACAAGCCTGGCTGTTGTACTATGCACTGCCTTGCTTATCTGGGTACCTACCAGCACCTTCTGCATTTTGCTCATTTGTCAGAGGCTATCCATTTGCTTCTTAGGGACTGTATAACAGAGTCTAACTTGGTTAGGGCCGAACCTTTGCTTGATGTTCTTTACAGAGATTTTTGTAAACTCTATGGGGAGGGGAGCTATGGACTTAATGTTCATAATATTGGTGTCCATCTTGTGTTTTATGTTAGACTTTGGGGTCCTTTGTTTGCATGGAGTTGCTTTGGGTTTGAGAATTGGAATGCAGTCCTTTTGCAGGCTGTTCATGGCACTGGTGAAGTCACCAAACAAATTCTATGCCATATCCATACCCAACTGCAATTAAGGAACTTGTTTCTAAGAATGCCTGAAAATGATACAAAGGGGTACATTTCAAAGTTGGTAAAACAAACTAGGCAGTGGAAAATAACTCAAACTGTAAATGATTGCAGTGTTTCTGGGGCAGTTGTGAATTTATCTGATGTTCCCGGGAATGAATTGGAGCTTGTAAAAACAGTAACAGGGGAGCAAGATACATCTCAACTTAGCAAAGCATTCAGAGTTCAGTATCGGCAAGAAAAACTGTATGCCAAGGAATATAAACGAATGAAAAAGCGAATTTGCTATGTTGCTCTCACAAAAATGGGGGACATTGTTTCAATTAGGTACTTAATTTATAGCAAAACGTTGAATTCTGTGTTTGCATTGGCACAAGTCGTAATCCTTGACAATGACTGTTTTATTTTTTCAAAAGCTGGTCATCACATTCTTATAGTGAAAGAGACACAGGATACTGTAGTGATTCCAATATGTGAGATTCAGGAAAAACATTTTTTCTTAAAAATGTCAGAAATTTGTTATTCGTTTGCCAAACATACATGGGCATGGTCTTCTTAAATGACTTATTTTTACAGAGCTCAGAATTAATTTTTGTCTTATGTTGTCCTGCAGCTTTTTCAATTTCCATCAGTCATTTATTTTTGTTTTCCATTGTCTTTGCAATGTGGCACTTGAAGTATTTTTGAACATACACGTGTGAAGCTTTGACCTGGTTGGGTCGTCTAAGACTTGTAACTGTAACTGTAAAATTAATAAAAACATACATTAACACAAAAGATAAGTGTCATGTTGCTAGTATAGTATTGAAATTAGTAACTGCTGTATACAAACATCATCATTAATTAAAAAGTCATGATTTCAAGTCTGTGGGAGACTACTTGAGAGTTAGATGCAGCTGAGCAGAACATTTAGATTCCAAGCAACAGATCTTTGTCTAAAGTTATAATATTAATCTGTTCTTATATACATAAAACTTTTTACAAATTTTCGACAAAGTCTTTGGTCTTCATCTGGTAATGTGAAGACCAAAGATAATGAAGACCAGACTTGGTCGAAATCTTGTAAAACATTTTATGTATATCAGAACAGATTCATATCACAATTTTAAACATATTTTAATCTCTCAAATCATATATTTCTTTTAAGTTTGTGAATGATCATATAATTGTGAGCCTTTCTTGGACATGGTTGTCCATGTTTTTAGTTCTAGAACTGTTCCATGCCATTTTCTGTTATAATTCGTACAGAAGATAGTTAATTACAATTTTAGAAAACTGAACTATGTTTTCCATTAGATTTAACTGTTACCTCACACCTTCAAAGTAATAGTAGTGCATAGGCAATCTGAATCATAATCCGTGAACCAATCTTAAAACGCCTGAGAAACTAAAGAGTTGGAAAATGATCTTTTTCAACTGGAAATTACATAGGTGGAAAACTCTCTAGATCATTAAAGCAAAGGGAAGATGCACTCCATTTCAAGAATGCTAAACCTGAGGCCCAAAATGCTGCTTGCCTTAGAGAACATCCGGCGCTTTGTGTGACATATACTCTGTTACAGGCAAGGGAAGTTTTGTGGGAACACAATGTCCAGCTGAAACGTTTGCCAATTTCGAGGCTGCATTTCCAGTGATTTGTTTGTATAACTTTATAACGGAACGAGGGCAAAGTTGTGTGTAAATACAGTGGTTAGATGCAGTTTTTTCTGTTCAGGGAGCAGAATTCACACTAAAACCAAATACATGGTTTCATGTTGATCGTACCTATTGGCTTAATTTCGATCAACAACCTTGTACTTGCTACCTATCTCTTATTATCAAATATCCTGAAGGATCTGAAAAACAACCCATTATTTTCACAAATATAGAATTTGATGAGCTGATACAGACAGCTAAAAGCATGTTTGTAGAAGAGTTAGGGGTATAGTATGATCAGCTTGTTACCATAGAGGATGTACTCCACAGAATGGAGACAAAGGGATCAGTTTCAAGCAAACACCAAGAACACTTTGACAATGAGGATTTCATAAGAAGTTTCTTACTTTATATGACCCAGTGAATATATTAAATTTATATATTATAAAAGAAAATGAAACAGTGCGTCGAGCTCTAAAACAGCTGGTTAAATTCAATGTGCTCATTGACATACTGTGGCTTAAAAGCACTTAAATGATAAAATTGAGTTGATAAGATTTAGTGTTTTGTCTATGAAAGATGCATTTCACATGACATGGGATTTCATTCGACAACGAAAACATCGTTAACATGTATGTGCCTGGCCACTACAATTAAGTAATCTGAACACAAGGATGTGCACTCATCTGTTAAATAAGAATGGCAGCCTTGGGGAATTTCATTACCATTCCTTCTGACACAGTCTAAAATCATAAAAGATTCAGAGACACTTGTAGTAACTGAGGAGAGAGAATTCAAATGCCATGGACACATCACATATAACAGACAGTGCTACAAATTTGCATTAAAACTGAATTAGTCGTGAGTGAATGGCTTTAGTAGTGAAATGTTCAAGGTACATGGGTAATATCTAATTCAAGTATTCAAGGACACTATTAATGCTGAACACAACCTAAGAGTTCAGTGGATCTCATTTTATGCAACTGATACTGAAGTAAATTTTATAGAAATTTTATTTTCATTCATCTGCTTCATTTAAAACACTTATGCAGTAAAACATCTTTTATCACATTACATAAACAAAGAAGAGGCTCACAAAGCATGTACTGCCTTGCCTTTTTGTCAAACAGGATATTGTCTCTAAAGACTAACAGACGATGGAAGCAGGTTTAAGGCAATCAAAGGCTTCTGTGCACAAAGTCTGCAATTTTTTCCTGTGACTCAGGAGCCGTTTGCATAAACCCGGATCGGCAGATATCCCACATGGTTCATCATTTCTCATGACTACCTGTAACTGGTTACTGCAGTGACAACCACTAAAGTCTCTTCGGAATAAAAGAATAGTGCACAGCATCACAAATAATAGCTTGTACCCAACACTTTGATGTTTTTCGTCAAAGTTCTCTGGTCGATCCAAAAAAGGAATGAGCTTTGGTAATGAACTTTAACACTAAAATTTTAACAGGCATTTTAGAGACCAGGACTCGGTTCCTCAAAATGCGATTAGTGCTAACCCAGGGTTATCTTTTCAATCCATGTTCCTGTTTTCTACCTTCTATAGCTTGCTTTGGGCTGGAATTTTGGAGTTAACATGCTTTTTTATTGGTAAAACTAAAAAGTATTTTGTAAGCACCAAAAAGCTTTACTTACGATAAAATTAGTCGTTGAATTTTGTCTTAATCCAGGATTAACTTAATCAGAGTTTTGAGGAACCGGCCCCAGAAGATTACAACACAATATCAGATATGTAAGCAAAGTCTATGAACTAAACAAAAAAAATTAGGAAGGGGCGGAAAATGCAGAGATCAACAGTACTTTTTTTGAAACCGATATATTTCATAAAAACAAGGAAACGAGTTCCACTGTCCTCTGAGCTTAGATTGTTGGAGCCTAGATGAAAGTTCCCGGTTAGAGTATTTATTAATCTATGAGCAGGCGTGATTTTGTGGCGATTCCGTATTTAGGAGAGAGTTTATTGAGCTTTTTGTGTAACATATCATCATCTGGACCCGACAGCCTTTTTCTCTGTCTTACCTGGAGAATCAAAGATTTTCTAATCACCTCTAAATGACTTCTTATGACCCTTAAACGTACAAGCGAGACACGAGACAACAATTGAGGTAAATAAATTTTATTTTTGAATTTTGCTCAAAATAGAAGTATAATAATCTAGAAAATGTCACTTATCTCAGACTCCATACAAATCACTATAATTGAAAAGGCAATTCAATCGATACACTAAGCTTGGGTTGCCTATGGTTCAAGTTGGCAGGAGTAAACTGCAAATGATTTTTTTTTTTCTAGAAAGCATCAAGGTTAGATATGCTGAAAAGGTTTTGGAAAACTTCTACGGAGAAATTAGAATAAGCCTTAACCCTATCTTACATGGGAAGGATGGG